>JBBMOJ010000256.1:0-58544 GCA_038090695.1 Sclerotinia spermophila | reverse complement strand
AGATCTCTAGACACTTCCACGTGACCCTAGAGGCAGCTCCCGTAACAATTGGATAACTAATATAAAAAGTATAAATACTTATAATTAGACTATAGAATATATAAATAGTTATAGAGATTCCAAGAATAAGATTTACTTCAATAGTTATTTTAATTCAAATTGAATTGAATCAAAGTTATAAGAAATAGTTGGAGAGTATTTTTAGTAATCAAATTGTTTAATAATATAAAGTATTGTTTACTACCTTTATATATTTTGAAGATATTTTAATTGGCAGTTCTAGATTAATACTAAAAGATGTAATAAAACTCAAGGATATTATATAAAAGGATATTCAAATATGGATGGATATAATTAGATATGAATTATAAAGTTTCAAGGATAATAATATCTTTGAAATTATAAATAAAGCTATATTTATTAGCAGAAAGTTATTAAATAATAGATATATTCTAAAGAATAAATTAAATCACTTTAGTAAATTAGTTAGAAGAAAAGTATAACTAGTTATTAAAAGGTATCTATAGAGATATGGAATAGATTTCTAAGAAACCTTTGTTAGTATAATAAGATATTCAATATTATATACTTTATTAATAAAAGCTATAATAGAAGATTTAGAGATCGATAATATAGATATTGATATTATATTTTTGAATAGCGAACTAACAGATATAGAAATCCTTATAAAAGTACTAAAATTATTTGAAACAATCTTCCCCAAAATCAAGTTTAAAGATAAATTATAACTTAAACTGAAAAAGTCTTTTTATAGATTGAAATAAACTCTATATATTTAATAAATAGTTATATAAAGATTCTTTAAAGGAATAAAGCTTAAAGAATTAATAACAAACTTAAATCTTTTTATAAGAAAATGAGTATATATTCTATTATATATAAATAGTCTATTAATAATAGGAAACTATATTGGTATCGATTTTATAAAAAAGATAATAGAAAGTTAATAGAAATATAAGGATTTAAATAAAACTAAAATGTTTTTAGGATTCCAAATAAAACGAAATCAATAAATTCGATTTTTCAAAATATACCAATCCAATTATATAAAAAAGATTCTATAAAGATTCGATATCGATATAACAAATACAAAAGATCTTTCTTTATTACCTAATATTGTTATATAAGATATATATAAAAATGAATTTCTATATAAAGATGATAAAATAGTATACCTTCAAATTGTTGGTTATATTATTTCTTTCTTTAATTATATTTAATTCGATATAGTATATCCTATAAGCTAGTTAACTCGAATTATATAAGTACTAGCGGAAAGTCATTTAATATTTATAAAGTATTTACTTTAATATTTTATTAATATATACTCAATAGATATAATTTATTCAAATTGATTAAATATATTCTTATATAAATATCAAGAATATATAGATTCTATTTAGGGATCTATAATGGATAAAAAGTTAATATAAAGAATAATTCTTATTAGATATAAAGAAACTATAGTTAAATTATTAGTAAAACAGAAATCGATTTCCTTTTATATAATAGAAGTAGAGATTATAATAGCTAATAAAGATATTAAAGAAATTGTATAAATAGAAAAGCTAATTAAAGATTTTAGTAAATAATCAGATAACAAACCATTTATTCCAACTCTATATTACAATAATATAAACAGAATTAACTAAATATAAAAGAATAAATTCTATAATAAAACCAAATATATTAATATCCAATAATATTATATTCAAAAGGATATAATAGAAGCTAAAAGGCTTTATATTATATAAATATCAGGAATTGAATAAATAACTAATATATTTATAAAACAATTAATCTATCCTAGCTTTATTATATATAAAAAAGGATTAGGATTGGATTTGGAAAACTGAATATAATATTGGTTGATATTAAAGAAAATCCAAAAGAGATTAGAAGCTAAACTATATATAGTTAGATTGTTGTTTATTATTTCACCTACTACTAATAAGGGAATAAAGTTTAAAGTTAGAGTACTCTTATATTACAATACGATAAGAGATCGTAGGGTATTCGAACTCCACAGGAAATATAGATACCACAAATAGCTCAGAAAGCTAGCGCTATTATAAGAGTTAATGAGGCTCTTTATGATTTATATATAGATTAGCTAAGGTCTATATGTTTAGATGGTAGTATTCCTACTATAAAGGGGATATTGGAAATTATATATACTATATACTATTTAGTAATATATACCTTTAGCTTCCCCCTATAAATCTCTTTACTATTATATAGGTAGCAACTTTATAATATAGTGTAAAGTTGTATTATAGACACTCCTATATCTAATATTATCATATTATACGCAACTTGCTGTCTATTTCCGACAAAATTAGAGTAAAAAAGTCAAAGAGAAAAGAAACCCTTGAAGAATCTCTTCATCTTTTTTATAATAAAAGATTACTTAGTTTAAATTAAATTAAGGTAAGTATAATAAGATAATATATAGATATATAATATAGTTATAGAAAACATTTCAAAAATAAATATAAGGAATCAAAAAGATTTATAGAATTAATAATATATCAAAAGATTGATTATATATATAAAAATATAAACAATAAGTACAAATAATTATATCAAACAAAACAAGTATTTGTTAATATAAAACAATATCAAAAATGAGATTCAAAAAAAAATTCGAAAAATATATATCTTCTTTGAATGTCATATATATTTGCTATTCAATATCTTTTGATATAAAAATATTTTGTTTATATTTATTATTTATTATATAGTAAATGATTGCTTTTTCTAGAATATAAGATATATAAATAGTATTTGCTTTCCAGCTTTTATTTTCATTTCCAATTTTCTTATTTAACAAAAATAAAGGATATAATTACTCAATTAAACTCTTAATCAATTAATATTTATAATATTGAATTATTTCATAATATTTCTTCAGAATTGTTTTCTGTAAACAATAATTAATATCAACTGAAATATATTATCTTTAACTTTAAATAATAGAATCTAACAAAAATGAATCACATTTATCGAAACATATAAATCTTCTTTTTATATTAATATTATTAATATTATTAATATTATTATTATAATAGGAAAGAATTAATTTATTCAAAGGATTTCTGTCTCCTTATAAATTTAATTCAAACTTTTAATAACACCCAAAGAATGTTTATTCAAGACTATATATTTGGATACATTACCAAATCTCAATTTCAATCTAAATTTTTGATAGAGGAAAGGCTATTGATTTTGAAATTAATAGATATAAAACTTTCCTCTTTCTCTTTAAGTTTTGTTATTTTTGATAATGTCTTAATTCAGTTTAATTCGATACTGAAACTACATTTCAACTCATATAACCTTTCTTGAAGGTTATTCTCAAAATCTTCGATTATTTATAATATGATTTCATTAAGAAGTAATAGCTTTTTCATTATATGTTCTAAAAATTTAATAATAATATATTTCGATAAGCTGATAAGAAGAGTTCATATTAATGGAGTATCCCAATATAAGATAATAATATAAATAAAAATATATCGGGAAATCTCAATTTCTATTAATTTAAGAATTATTATTGATTTGATTTTAAGTTTCATTAATGATAATAAATTGATATTTATAGATGATAGTGTGATATTACTGTTTAAAAAACGAAATTTTGTTTTTATATAATAGGGTTTTTAGTTGAATTTGAAGTATCTTATATAGAGTATCAGAAAAGTTGACTATAGTTAATCTTTTCAAGATGGAATATCAAATGACTTAGTTTGTTTATTATATTCGATAAATCATAGAATTGTATATCTACTAATAAGAAATTTGTTATTCGGATTGATTTTGATAATATTTTATTACTTTAAATATATTGTTTATTAGAGATTATCCATAATCTATTAAACAATAGTCGACTGGAAATCTTTTTAACCATATTATATAGTATATATTTTGATAAAAGAATTATTTCTGATTATTATCAATTGGTATTCTTCTTCTGAATACTAACAATACTAATAGTATCAAAAATATCAACATTTTTCCTAATGGGATTACTAGAAATATATATAGTAATGTATATCATAAAGTTGATGAAAAACTTTTTATTTATTTCAAATTATTATCAATTATATAAGCTCTTATTATATTTTTTCGAAAATAATTATCGAGGTATTTTTTCATTTTCATACTGTTTTATATTTATAATGAGTTTATAAACTTAATCAAACACTACTATTGATTTCGAACAAATATTATTCTAGTTAATATAAACCTTTATAATTTTTTTAAATACTATTGAAATTATATACTAGAGTATATCGATAACAATCAAATAAATTAAAATAAGAAAGTTAAAACAGAAAGAGATTCTTTAAAAATCTCTTTATCTTTTTTATATTAAAGAATCATTTAATTCAAATTAATCTTGAGTTAAAGTAAGTGTGATAAGATATTATATAATTATATAGTATTCGCTACAAATATATATCTTTCCTATTTTATAATATACGAAAATATCAGATGTATTGTTTTGAAATATAATAGTAATACAATTCTAATATTTATTATAAATATAAAATATCGATTTTTCCAAATATCAAATCCTTATGATTATTGTAATATTAATCTATATTATAGATAACTTGGAATCAAAACTCAGATTTTAAAAAAGTAGTTTCAAGTTCAGAATTCTTTCTATTTAGATATTTTTTTAATATATCACATTAAATGTTCTCTGACTTGTATGTTTTCCAATATATACCGATAATATTAAATAAATGAATTGATATACTAATAATAGTGAAATTCGGGTATATCTTCTGAATTACCATATTTTAATATTAATATTATACAAAGTATATAATAAGATTCCCTATAGTTAATAGACTTTATTATAAGATATATAATTTTATAAAAGTAATATCAATAAAAAATCTATTATATACTTTATAATTCCTATTATTCACTGTTTATAGTAGATTAATATATTCTTATTTCGATATCTCCAATTAAATAGATTATTTGACTTGAAATCTTTTGAATTAATGAATTATCTATAAATTGACTTTTAGATCTATAATATATTCAAACCCTTTATTTAAATCTATAAAAGTATTACTATTTGAAAATTAATGAATTATTTAATTCAAAGTTTAATAATTTATTTCTTAATTTTTGGAACTTTAGATTTATATAATAACTTACTTTTGTAAATTTGGAAATCAGTAATATTGTAATTATTAGAATAATAAATAAATCAGTTTGAGAATTAAAATTGAAAAGTATTTTGTATAGGTTTAATATAAAAATAATATAAAATTTTGTAGTCGTTTTGAATAGTATTAAAAACTAAAGGATTATTTATATAGAACTATTTCGACATTTATAACAATATATTAACAGTTTGATTTTATTATAATAGTATTCTATATTTTGATTAATAATTCTCTTTTATTTATCAATATATTATATATGTTATAGATAAAAAGATTTATTTGAATGTGAAACGAAAAATAATCAAATGTAGAATAAGAATATATCAATTTATCAATATTATAATAATCTAAATCAATATCTGAAGTTTTGATCTAATTATTTATTTCGTTCTATAGAAGATAATTTATATATTGGGAGACTATATATTAACATATAATGGAAATAAAGATTTTTTTGAAGATTCTAGTTTTTGAATAATCTTTAAAGTAATAAATTTTCTATTCACTTGAATTTCTATCTAAATCTGAACTTTTTGATCTTCGAAGTTTTATAAATTACTTTTTTATTATATTATATTTAGTTTTATATAAGAAAACCTTATATATTTCTACAAAAAATATTAATATAAAAATTGAATGCCGAATTTTTCTATTATTAATATTTTTAAATAATAATAAGATATTCGATTTAGAATGTTATTTAATAATGCTCAATTCTTCTTCAAGATTTGATATAGAAATAATGATAATCAAAATTTCAAAACTATTTACAAAATCTATTTCATTTTGAAGCTTTAAATTTGAAAACAATTATACTTTTACGCAATTGTAAATTTCAATTATTATTATGAACTCTTTTTGCTTTAATATTATTATAATCTTTATAGATAATAAATTAATTTATTCAAATATGTTTTTCTAATTATCATATATTTCTAACTGTTATTGAAAAACAAATAGAATATGAAAGTTGAATTATAAAACTCTTTTATCTTATTTAACTTTTCAAAGATTTGGTAATCTAATTTGGGTTTATAATAAATTTGATATTGAAAAGTATAAAGTTTAGATAATTTTATTATAAAATGTATTAAATTTTTATAGTTTCAGAATATTAAATTCAACCTTTAAAGTATAAAAATGATTTGTCAAATAATATAACGTTTTGAATTATTCTTATAGAATCTTAATGTTTACTCTTTTACTTTTGAATTAATTTCTTGATTATTCATTCTTTCTAATTTATATCTTTAAATTATAAAGTTATATCTCTAAATCAGATTTCATAACTTATTTATCAATATACAATTTATATTTACAATTGTTTCTTTAAAGAAATATATTCTATCTAATATATATGAAATCTTAAAAGATTCTTTTTTGGAATTTATAAATATAGAAACTAATAATTTTACAATTTCAATTACTATATTATTAAAACAAAAGGTTTGAATTTAAGTAAACATTTGGTGATAATATAATATCATTGTAAATCTCTTTATATACTATTCAAAAGAAGTTATTTAAAATATATTTGAATAATATATACAAAAGGAAATCATTATCACTTTTTACCTCAAGATTCAAATAATAATATACAGCTCCTCATAAGAATTATTGGTTTGATTGCCTAACAAAAGTTCTATTAAGCCATAACTTCCTCGAATATTTTGAATAGTTCTATTGACTCCTTTGATCCCATAGAAGTTAAAGCTATCATACTTTAATATTATACAGACTCTAAACTCTTCACATCTACAATTCAGTTTTCCATTTTCACTTTTTAATATAAAATACAGTTCGTAATTTATATAATAGTCTCAGAATTTAAATTATAAGTAAATATCCTAATAAAATAGAGAAGAAAGCAATATGAGAATACTAAGTTGTTGAAATAATAAAGTGTAATAGAATATAAAGTAGAATTTAGAGTATAAATTAACTACCCTATTTTCTGACTATCCCTCTTTTGGACTATTTCAAAAAAGCTTACTGTTTAATGAAATCTATTATTTTAAATCTCCAATAATATTATAATATCTAAGTCATTCGATATAAAATATTAATATATTAGTATTTCAACGATAATGAATATTTATATTACAAAATAGTCTTCATTTAAGAAAAATAATCAATAGACAAGATATTAATATAAAACCCTTTGATTATTGATTTATATATAAAATTAAGAAATTCATATTAAAAGATAATTTGAGATTGATTTTATATTTATTTCAGATACATCAATTAATATTATTAATTCTATATATATAATAGCAAATAACCTTAAGTTATATACCTAGATTTAGTAATCTACTAAGCAAATACAAAAGCACTAATCTTATAGCAATCTATATTTATAAATTGCCTACTTCAATAACTACCTCCTTAGATAGAATATAATATATAATAATTAGAACTCGCTATTATATATATGAAATAGGTACTACGTTATCTATATCCTTCTCGATACAAACAAATTCATAATTTTTAAAATTAGATTTGTTCATAATCAACTATATTAAGTTTGAAGATTAATATAATATAAATAAAATAAGAATAATAAAAAGTCAAAATCTAAATAATCCAGTATTGAAAATCTTGAAGTATTATTTTATTTAGAAACAAAGTAATTTGATTTTCAAGTTGAGATCTTATTTATAGAATATATATTAATAATTAGAAAAATAATTGATTATCTTATTATTTTTAAAGGAACATCAATATAATAATAATAGTTTTTAATGAATTGAACATTTCATAAATATTAGGGGTTAGGGTTTATATATTACAAATATTATTAATTCAGCAAAATTAAAAAAAACCTTGATTCTTTAAATTACTTTTTCCTTTCTAAATAAGCTGAAACTTTTTATATTAAATGGATATAGAAGTTATAAAACTATTGAATTTATATTTGAACATTCTAAATATATAATATATATTCTATTCTTATTATTATGTATATTATAATCTTCTGATCTATTGATTTTTATCTCTCAAAATATTATATAGGTATTATTTCAATAAATTGTATTCTGTGGAGAGCCCAATGCACTTCAAAGATCAACCTTGGAATTAAAAGCTATAGACCTAAAGAGAATGTATATATAACTATATATATAATCGGCTTAAAGTTTAATATTATATTAGTTCAATCGGATAATGATTGATATATATTATATAATATTACCCCTTCCTTTTATAAAGTTTGTTTTGAATTCGCTTTATAAAGAAAAATATAAATTGAAAATGATTATTGTTTATTAAGAAATTCCTGATATATATTGTTTATTATTGCTAGTTCTTAAGCTTCCATTATTATCTCTGTTTTTGCTAAATGTTTTTTAAAATAATAACTATTAATTATTTCATTTAAGTTTTTATTCTTATTTGAATTATAGGTTTCTTTTGATTTGGGAAGAGTGGAATCTTATTAGTTTTGGATTTTTTGATATAGATTAAAATAGTAGGTATATATTCAATAAAAGGTATTTCTATATTATATATATTTATTTTCTTTTCGAAGATGTATTTTTTTGGTAAGGGTGAATTCGGATATACAAAGATATAAATATATAAAAGTAGAGTTTTCTTTAAGAAATAGATTATTAAAGGTATTGAAAGAGCTAATAATATTTAGGTTATTAAAATTTAATGGATTGGAATTTTGAGAGTAGAATGGATTCTGTAATATTTATGGAGTATTGGAATAGAGTGGATTGCTAAATCTATTTGCTATGTGTATAATTAGCTGTTATATTATTTGGAAAAAGTTGGAATATAAATAAGGAAGAGTAAGTTATTGAATAAAACGATTTATAAATATAGTATTAAATCTATTATGGGAAGTTGAGATCTTATTCGAATTGGATTAGTTCTACTTATATATTTTATAAAAAGTGTATTTGAATTTTATAATATAAATATATAAAGAATCAATTTTTTGTTTAAAAATATATAATTTGTTTTTGGCTTTTTAAACTTTATTCGGATTGTTATAGATATATATAAATTAATTCAAAATTGTAATATAATTGAAAGAAATGTTTTGATTGAAAAAAGAGAGCTGAAATAGAACTATAGTTTATATATAGAATTCGAGATTCAGATATATATACTAGAATTGAATTATAAAGTTACTGATAGTTATACTATTTATTTATAATTTTGCTCAAATCAAAGATAATTATATATCGAACTTTTGAGAGCTATTATGGAACTTTTCGGAATTAGAGAGAAAGGATTTCAATTATATAAAGATTGAAGCTAGGGAATAATATTCAAAAATCAGGGAATATAAAAAAACGATTTCATCCTATTGATGAATCACTTCACTGCGAAGTTCTCTAATTATAAGATTTATTAAATCTAAATCCATAATTAAGAAAATAAAGAATAAGAAATTAAAAACAATACTAAAGAATTTAATTAAAGATCTGTAAATATACAAAAGAATAAACAATATACTAAGCCAAAAGTATACAAAATATACAATATATAAGAGTATATATATATATTACTCTATTCCTTATCTAAAGAAGCTTTTAATAATATAAAGAACCCAATACATTTCAAAAATCAATCTTAGAATTAAAAGCTATAAATCTAAAAAAAGCACATACACAACTATATATACAATCGGCTCAGAGCTTAATACCGTACTAACCCGATCGAACAACGATCGACATACGTCGCGTGACACATTCTTTGTTCGAATCTGAATTAATTGATAAGTCTAATTCTCTTACATATTATTCAAAAAGTAAAAATAGATAATTTCATAATCTATAATATATTAGTTGAATAGAAAGAATTAGAATCTTAGTTGCAAAATTGTATGAAGTTTATTATATCTAGATTGTTGTTTAAGAATAATAATAAACATGTTTTGAATTATAATATATTTTTTAATAATAATTTTATATGTTAATAAAATAGATGAAAATATTCCGAGATTTGAAAACACTTTAGAAGGTTAATGATTGTCATTATATATTTATAGAACAATTTGCAATGACAAAACTAATTTTCCAATTTATTATTAATCATTTCAAAAGATTATACAAAGATTTGATATTAAGAATTATCAAATTATATAATTTGAATATTGAATAGAACAATTAGAATACTAATCAAGATAAATTATTTCTAAAATATATATAAAATCAAAGTAATTTGAATTTGGAATTTTCAGAGATTAAAGATATTAGAGAAAATAAAAATCCAAAAAAAGGATTATAGAATTAATATACAGTACTAGCGCACTGCTACTAACCACTTATCGAAATCACAGCAAAATTCATTAAAACTCACAGAATATATTTATGATTTTAATATCATTAAATCTAGTTATTTTTTTAAAAAAAACTATATAGTTGAATTGAGAGTTAATTAAAATATATTGAAAGTTAAAGTCTTTATTTTAATTGATTTTATATATTATGGAATATAAAATTGAAATCAGAAGAATCAAAATATCTTAAAAAGATTGAAATAATAATAATAAAAGTATAGCTTCAAGTATTTATTATAATATTGAATGATTATTGAGTTCTTGATATTCAAATATAATATAATACAAATTTCTGAGGTCGTTCAAAAGAGGGGCGGCTAGAAAGTGGGGTAGTTGACTTAGAGTTAGACTTAATGAGATTGTGGACCAGAGTAAAGTGAAAAGTAGATTTCATAATATGAGGTTAGACATCACAATGGAATGAGGAAATAACGGAATAACATACAGATTAAAATTCAAAATAGTATATATCATATTGATGAGATTTTTCAACTTAAAGGTAACTCTATATAGGTTATATATGATATTATGAAAGTGAATGTCAAATTCTTTGGTTAGAATTTATATTAAAGTAGTGTCCAATCCACTATGATTGGGGGACTAACTTATCTTATGTTAGAGTCTGAATATTATTTAAAGAAAAAATAAAATGGGGCTTTGAAGCACCAAAGTAATTAGTTCGAGTCTTTCTCGCATCAAAGAAATTTAGCGTCAATTCCAACTAATATTGTGTATTTTTCAAGTATTCGAATCGCTTGACTTCTAGTACTTAATACATTATGATCTCATATTGATATCATAGAGTATATTATTTGTGTTCAATAATTCAAGTGAATAAAATATATAGGTCTTCTAAGTATATACACATTTCAAACATTAGAAATATATTCATTGGAACATTTTCCACATTCACTATTTATAATAAGGAAAAATGAATGATATCGTATATGAAGAATATTATAGTTAAGTAATTTTGATTTTTAAAGTATTAGAATAATGAATCCGATTGTGTACTATACTTAAAGAGTAAATAATAAATTATTATATTATACTTAAATTATAGAAAATTTTTTATCTAATCAATATTATGTATTAGTATAAACCAAATTATATTTAGTTAAAATAATTCCATCCAATATTTTATTGATATAGAATATATTATTCAAAGTAATATATTTGAATAACACTTTGATATTTACTTTATAAAAATATGAATATATATATATTTAAGAGATGTTAATTAGATTGAATGCTTCCTAATTATAATATATTCGAAGTCTTTTATACTTCTTTTTTCAAATAGTATTATAAGACTCATTGAGATATGAAACCCCGGATCGAAATCAGATAATTAAAACAATGATACTATAATTATTATTACTATTAAGTTCCCTGATTCATAAAAATAACTGAAAATACTTTAAGTAGTATGAATGAGAGTTTCTACATATTTTATCGTTAGATCTTATTGTACTTAGATTAGATTGTATCACATCAACTTTCTGCTATATAAAACTGAGAAAAAAAATATCAAGTTAGTCTGATCTTTATTCTATGAGTGTTATAATGATGATGAATTACTATAATATTGTTGAAGGTTGAGTTGATTGGTTTGATATTATAGAGATTCATACTATTATATTTGATTGTTATTCAGATATTGATTTTGAAATAAGTAGAGCTTTTGTTGTTGAATTTTTTATGATTATTAAACTTTATGTATTTCAGTATATGTTGTAAATATTATAAATATATTTCCAAAATATGTAATACAATACATATCAATTTAATTTAATTTTATACAAAACGTTTATATTCTACAACGCCGTATTCTTCAGGTCCTATGGATTGAGAAAAGTATGAAAGCGAGATGTAGCTCATATATTGATATTATAATAGAACAAAATTTATATATCTTTAAAATATGATTATGAGGATATATAAAATGAATTGGAAATGGAGATTTTTATTTATAGCGAACTTCTCCAATATTATACAATATCGAGATATTTACTTCTACAAAACAGATATCCAAAAGTTTTACGTTGATACTATATAGAATCTGTGCTTCTCAGTATAGAGGTTAGTTTAAAAATGTTTTTTTCTGTATAGAAAGCTAATTTTATTTATTTATTTATTTATTATCTTTATATTGCTTAACGTCTATAGTGGACCTCCCTAAGGGTATTCAGATATACTATGAAAATGGATTAATTTATAAAGTAAGAACTCTAACCAAATATAGCAATTTATCTTCAAGACTAGGGGCTATTCGTCCATTTACAAATACAATCCAGCTCTGTTTCGAAAAGGATTGTTTATATATCGGCATCTTCAAGTAGGCCTAATCCTCTAATATATATAAAGGAATGAAAGCAATCTTCTTTTAAAGAAAAGGAAAACAATAGGATATAAACAGATAACTAGAAATCAACTATATTATTAGTATTCGAAAATCAATAAGTATATAGAAAACCCTAAAAGATTAGAAGGATATATAGATTGAAAGGTAAAGATTGTAGTAGATAGGGAGTAGTCTTCTAATAGCTTGAAGGATATATTAGTATTTGTTTATTCAAAACTAAAGTAGATTCGAGAATAGAATCCTAATTTATTGAAAAGTTGGGTAAATAGGTTTGGATTTTTAATAAGCTTTTTAATATATATTATTATATTATTAATAGATTGAAAATATAGAAGTATTTAAAACTAATTGGTTCTTATTTGATTATTGATTATATATTCGAAGAAATGAAGTAGTGCCTTTAAAGCATTATAAGAATACTCCTATTTGTTTATTAAATAATTGAATCTCTTATAATAAACTATAAAATCGCTATAGCCGATTTTTATTACTAATAATTTATATAATATATTTCTAGGGAGTCCTAATTGTATAGACTCTTTTATATTATAATTCGATTCTCATAGTTTATAGATTAAAAAAGTCTTAATACTAGTGGATTGCTATTAAGACACTTTCAATAAGCAATATCTTATATAGAATTCAAAACGAATTCTATTGATTATAAATATTCGAATAATATCAATATCTATAGGACCGAATACGTTTTTATTGGCTAAATAATCTATTACCTTATTGCTAGTAATATCAATATATCCTGGAACCTATTAAACCTTAATATTATAGGTTTTCATTACTTTATAGCATTTATAAAATAGTTATTACAACAATACTATTGTATTACTATATATATATTATATAATTAATATATTATTGATATATATCTATATTCGGTCTATAATAAGCTTATGATAGGATTTTATTAGGTTTTCAAGGCTGTGCTATATACTAATCGCTTCTGTATCGAAGATATAGGAGTTAGATCGGATATATTTGAATCCAAAAGCAACCTATATCTTATTCTGATAGATCACATATCTATACCCTACACCTCACCTACCTTTCTTATTAGAGAAAATAATATAATTATTAAAGGGGAGGTTATTCTATTACTTATTGAAAACCTTAATAGCATTTTCCTTTTTTAATTTTTCTATAGAATCATTATAGTACTTCAGCGAAAAATATAATTGGAATAGTTTCAATTGTTGTATAGTAAAGATAATTATTCCAAACTATTGGATCTTAATGATCAGTTTTTGTATTGTACTAGCCCTTTTGCTTCTTATATATATTAATAGCTTTAATTATTCAATTAATAGATATTATATATTAATTATTTATAAGCAAAATATAAAACGAAGTTTCGTTTATTCAAATACAACCTCACTCAATAGCAGGCCGGCCTTAATTAAAAGAACTGCAATCGGAGTTATTCAGTAAACTAAGAGTGCTTTATATATAGCCGAATTGATTATTATATTAATATATTAGCAATAACCTTTAATATTAGTATTTGTAAGGAGGCCGATCTAATCGAGTTCTATTTTATATTGGCTATTATACTATATTTCTATTTTGTAAAAAACTATAGGGAGTATATAAATAGTAATAACCTTTTGTAGGCAAGATGCTAATAGGCTGTGTATTATTCGTATTATTGATCTAATTTATAAGATTATTTTTATAGCTTTAGCAAATCGAGTCTTTATATATTAAAGGAAAAATAAATATCTATCAAAAAAGATACTAAGCTATTTCAAAGTAGATTAGATACTAGAGTTTGTAACTATCGGAACTAGTAATATAATAAGGTCCCTATAGATAACTAGTAATAGGTTTGTAGTATTATATCGCCTAATCATATATAAGAGTTCGAACTTCTCTAGAGCAAAAAAGACCTTATTCTTATCGCCCCATTGAATAATCTGCTGTACCTTTCTCTGGAGGACCTTGGCATTTGTCAGAAATAGATTATATTACAACTACTTTCTAGAGTATATTATAATACAAAATAGGTTCACTATATCTAGAGATGTTTTCCTAATACACTATAATAAAGCTACTAATATTAGATTTTTATAGAATCCTTTAACTACATTAAACTATCTCTAATATATTTATTTTCGGAAATTCTAATTAGGATTAGAATTATTGCTTTATACCTCTATTTCTATTTGTTTCTTAAGTTTATCTAATATCTCCTTTATATTCTCTGCTCTATAATATCCTATTATAAACCAATATATATATTTGTTCTTTCGAGCTATATAAACAATATTATTATTGCTATTATTATATACTACACCCTATAGCTAGTAGTTGTTTTGTATTACCCTACCAGATCTCTTCTATACAATAGAACTAATTATATCTCACAGGCTTATTATATTAAACCCTTAATCAAATAGTCTTTCTATAGTGTTTTCAATCTATTAATCAAACCATTACCTATAAACTCCATTTCCCCAATATATAATTTTTAATCGAAAATAGAGGATTAAAAACACATTGTATATATATATTATGAAATTGAGATTGGAAATCCTCTACTATTATAATATTTATTGAGTGATAAACCGAATATAACTTACTAAAAATATCCTTCTTTTGTTGGAGCTTATCCACCGTTATACTGTTTTTGTATATTTATAAGTAAAGTATTAAAAGTATTTCTTTTCTCATTTTATATATACTCCTATTAGTCTTAGTAAATACTATCTTAATCTTTATATACTTCCTATTAATCCCTTCACTATTTATAAATTTCTGATCCAGTATATCTACAAATCGTATATATTATTGGATTATAAAAACTTTATATGTTAATACTCTAAAAGTATTCTATTGATTTTCGTTTATTAAATTAAAGATATCAGCTCTACTTTCTATATAAACTTTAGTCAAACTCTATCATATTCTAAAAGCTTTATTATTTATTATTTCGAAGATTAATTTCATTTTGTATATACTTTGCCGCGATATATTTTGGTTCTATTATCTATACAGATTCATAAAGGTATAGTTCTATATCAATCCTACTCCCATTTCCCTTTTATTGTTGAATGATTTTTATTTTTGTTTTGCTGGTAATCTTTTATTCCGAGTATCTTTGTATATATACTTTCATTCCTAATATAGTCTTGATTAGTATATAACTACTACCCAATTCTAACCGATTTTATTTAGCTTTCTGATAGCAGGATCAAAGGTTCGTAGGATATACCACGTATAGGTGAGAGTCATTGTATCCCTATATAGAAAGCTAATGTAGGATTATGTAATGGATATTGATTCTATAATATAAAGTCATATTTTGTCTTATAATAGAATAATATAGTTAAGTGAATTGAGGTGAAGGGTGGAATGTATAAATAATATAAGACTGATATCATGACTAAATCATAGTATAGTGAAATGCTGGAATGATGAAATGGTGAAAGAGTGGAATGGTGAAGCCAAGTGTAGTGAAAAGTAAGATCTATAATAGAAATGTAGATTGTGAATAGATTACGATTTATAGAACTCATTTATGTTAGGTTACAGCTTAAGTATCTTTTTCGTAAGATAGAGCAAGTTTGTATATTTAGTATTATGATAGTTGTTTTCCATTTCTATAGTATCAACGCAATTTGCTGCTTTCTATATCTGATCAAAAGTACTCTTGTAATATAATTCATATAATATAAGGGGAAATCATTGTAGGTCTTTTTGGTAATGTGTATATACAATAATCGATAAATTTATTAAAGATCAGAAAAAGTTGTTCAATATATAATTCTGATTGATTGAAAAAAGCCTTGCTGATTGAAACTTCCAATTAATATATTGGATTTTAAAATCACAAATAAAAATTAAAGTGAATTGCAATTACAAGCCAACTATATTATTCAAATTTGTATTTAGTTCTAGTTATAGCTCCATAATAGTTCAAAAACATAAAAGGTTGAAAAAAGCTTTCAAAGTAGAAAAAGATATTAAATTTTAGGATTATCCTTAGACACAAACTATCACCTCAAAATCTTTGAATACTTGAAATATTTCCATAAGCACGCTCTTGATTATCCAGATTCACAAATATCCCTAAGATTTTATAAGCTCTGTAGGACAAGCTACAGAGGAGATCGAAAAAGGCTTTTGCTTTATGATATGAATCCGCTTTGGCGAGTACTATTATCAGCCGGGCTGAGCAACAGAACCCAAAGCTTGTATGCATCATGGAACATAGAATTACATTATAAAACGAGGAATTAAAGTAGAAAATACAATTATAGTTATGAAATGAATTCCTCTTTATACGAAATTTGTTTTTTATTGTAGATCTATTTTTCATTCCATTTCAATAATTTCTCATCCTTTTCCTTTCGCATTTCCCATTTCCCTATTCCCATTTTCTACCATTTTAGCATTTCATTACTCTACAGTTTCAGTTTTTCTTTGCTATCCGCTTCAGATCTAGAATTCGTCTTTCACTTCATTCCAGATATCATTTCCTTATTATCTTTCTCTTGTCAATTCGTTCATCAATGTATAATCTGACTCTAGAGTCCACATTGACAATATACATTTTGAATAAACTATACTGTAACCTAATATATATTTTGAGCCATCAGACTTTCAGCATTAATGCAATCATTCAAAGATGTTTTGAATCGAACACATTATATCATTTTGATATTGATATATCTTTTAGATATAATATATGCAAATTGTTATATCTCGAAAAACTGAATATCATTATATTACTACGAAAAGCTAAATACATAAATAGATCAAGATCAATAACTTTCAATATGATTTTTCCAATATAGTGAAAATCATAGTCGAATGAATATATCTTGAGAGAATTCAAGATATCGATCATTTTATATAGAAATTTTGTATATATGATTTCAATCCTTGGTGTCATATTAAAATACTGAATCATAGTATATATCTATCTCCAATCAACTGATCAACATCGTTCAACTTCCACAATCTTTTGAATATTTTCCATTTGTTTCGATACGGATAGTTATTAGTTTTTATACTCGATTGAATGATTTGAAGTCTAACATCGTATTAGAAATTTACAACAATAACTATAATTTGTGGATATTCAGTTATCCAGATCTCAGATTTTAATAGGGTGTTTATGATTTTTGTTGAAAAGTCATTTGATGATTTGGAGGGTTTCGACTTTTTATATGATTTACTGAAAAAATCCAAAATCTGAAATCTGAAATGTCTATTTTCATATTTAGGATTCTTCAATCAAAATTTAACATAGAATTCTAAGAATTTCTTTATAATCTATTAATCTTATAGTAAATCTATATTGAATATTTTATTTCAAGATACTCAAAAGTGTGAGAGTTATCAATATCTTAAAATGACCGCTCTTAGTATAAAATGGTGGTCTTAAATTAGGGTAGTTTGTGAATAGAGTATCTGATTTAGAAATATATTAAATACAATAACCTCAACTAAGTTTACACAATTCTATTTTCAATAACAAATTTATAAAGTTTAATCAACTATAATAAATCAATTAATTATATATATATATATATATTTAAAATATATATTAATTTTCAATATAATTATAAATCCCCAAAAAATCACATAATTTAAGATTTAATATACCAACCCTTCACCTCAATATTAACATCTCATTTGTGTTCTATACTCCTTAAACAATCTAAAAATATATTAATAGAAATAAAATCCTATGTCTTAATCAATATTCTTTTTTTTGGAGAGCCCTTTTTCTATTCTCAAGCTTTCAATTTCCAAATACTTTTCTAATAGAAACTTTTTGAAATAAAACTAAATATATTTTATACAATTGAAATCAGAAAAATAAAGGAATCAATCAACAATTAATATTATTATTTCTTTAAAGCAATTTATAACTCTTCGAACTTTATTAATAAGTCTATTATTCGATATAAAAACTAACCTAAGCTGAAAGAAATTTGTTATTGAATACCTTGAAATAGGAATTAGGTAAATATTTGAATTTCTTTAATTCGAAATCTCTATTCAAAATATATAATCTAAATCTATATTTAAGTTTATATTTTTATCAAAAGCATTCTCAAATTACTAATTTTATATTCTTAAACTTTTTATAATTTATAATATATTCCAAAAATGATCTTTTTATGATGATACAAAAAGCTTGTTTTTATATTCCTTTTTTATTTTATTTTATTCTATTAAATATTCATAATCTATATTTTGATAGAATTCTATATATATAGATTTTGACATCAATTATATATAATATATAATCCTATATATTTCTTATTTTATAAATTTAATCGATTGATTGATTCAAGATTTAATGATTTATTCATTATATTATATATTTTTCTATATAATAGTATAAAGTATTGAATTTAGTATATTGAAAGCTTTTACAATAAACACTCACTATATATCAGCCAATTAGCTCTAATAATTATTAAATATATATATATAATAATAATTGTTTTTATTTAATAGTATTAATAACAATAATACCAAATACTATATATACTTATAATATTATTGAGGATTCAAATCATAATGTTGAAAAATATTTATCTGTTTTGATATGTTATTCGCATTTTCGTATATACTTAATTCATAATACTATACCTTAACTTTTGTAAGCTATTTTTAATATCATAATATTCAAAAGCCCATTTTAAAGTCATAAAAGTAAAGTTTATTATTAGTTAGTATATTTTAACACCTGTAAGAAAATTATCATACCAAGGTTTTTGAGGGAAGGTTTGTATAACAGGGATTTATTCTATTGTAGATTATATTATATAGTTATATAGTAATATTAATATATAAGAGTAAATATTTCTGAATTGGGATTATAAATCCTTTAAAGAGTAGAAGGGTAGGTTATAAAGGGTTTCCCCTTTGTCTATACACTCTAAAGCATAAAAGCTCTAAAACAATATACACACAAGCACACCTACAATCAAAAGATCCTAGAATAAAAAGAACACTAACTTATATCTAAAATAATTGAACTCATAAATAAAGAATTTATTAAAGCCAATATCAAATAAACACTTTTATCTTGAATCAGATTTCTCAAATTATATACATCCAAAATTCAGTTTACAAGAATCGATTACTTAACCATACAACAATTCAAAGCCCATCAAAATAATTTTGATCGTTTAATATTGTTATAAAAAACATCAGTTTTATTTATTATATTCAATATATTAAACAATTTAAATTCTTTATTACAATTCTCAAAATATAACAATTTCAAAGAATCAAAATTCAATTCAAATCATTATTCTTTGATTTGTATTGATATTATTTATAATTAATATCTTTTTTATATTAAATAAAAAATATTTCGATTGACATATATTTCAAAAATAAATAAGGATTGAGGATATCGTCATATTTCGTATTTAATATTATTGGGACAACAATCGAAAGAATTTTCTTAAACAAACAAAGAATTTACTTTATAATTACAAAACCATCAAAAAAGCTTTCGAAATCAAAGTGTTCGAATTTCCAGTTTGTACTCTCGAAATTTGACTTCATTGAAATCTTTATAAAACTATTTTCTTATCATTATAATCATTTTCTTCCCTATATTATATTTCATCCAAAGCTTTCATACAATACGAAAATGATAATATTCATTTCCAAGATTTGTTAATATCACCTTTAACATAATAGGTATATAATATTGTAACTGAATAGCATATTAACTTAAATCTTTCCTCCAATATATACTTAGAGATCTCAAAATATAAAAATCAGACCTTCAATAATAGAACAAAATAGAGAGTTCAGTTCTTAGAATCCAGCAATTTTATTATATATAAAAAATCTCAACAACCGAAATTATTTTATTAGCAACAAATATCTTTTGTATTAATAATAAAGCATTTAAATCTTCAATAGTTCTCAAACCAATTAGTATACATATTCAAGCAGAATAAAACTTTCAACTTAATATTACTAAAACAATATTTCGAGTTTTATATATCAATTAATATTAACTTATTTATAGATTACTAATTGTTTAATGACTTGTTTTCAAAGATCTATACCTTTTTGAATTTCGATATTTCAATATTATATACAAATTAGTCACAAAATAGAGTACTTCAAGATGTTTCTAACATTTTCGAAATACAATAATTCCAAATGAACTATTGACTCTTCAAAAATTATAAAAATATTTAAAATCGAAAACTATGTAATTATATAATAATGATACTTTATAAGGTTCATTCACAATCTAAACTTTTATCTTCAATATATCATAATATAAGAAATATAATAAATAATAAATAATTACATATATAGATAGTTTATATAGCGATTGAGGAATAATTTACTTCCGTTTTCCTGGTTGTAGTTTCTAATGGCATTTTGTACTTTGTATTGTATTCTTTCTACAGCAAAGTGTTACAATTATATGTTTTATCCTCTATAAATACTTTTGATATTAATTAAGATATTAATAATCGAAAAAATGAAGTTCGAATAATGAATATGAATAACAAAGAAAAGTAATTGCTAAATAAGAAGGATCGAACAAAGTTTTAGTTCATAATCAAGAGTTTATTTGAATTCCATCCTTTTTATTATATAGAATTTGTTACTAATGAGATCTTTATTTTGGTATTGTTTGTATTTCAAATGTTTTTATAATTATAGAAACAATGAGAATTGTTATATATATAACAAATATTATTCGATTGATGATATCAATATAGAGTAATTGAACTCTATAAATAAACTTCTATATAAAATCAAAAAGTGAACAATTTCAATCTTATATCTATTTGAATAACATTCGAAAATCAAATAATATTCTACAAATTTTTTAATATTTGAATCTTTTAAAGATATCGATATATTAGTTATTAGAAAAATCATGTTATTTCTTCATTATTATAAATTCGATTAGTAAAATTAAACTTTTATATTTTAAAATCAAATTTGAATCCTTATTATTAATATCCCAAGAAATTGGGATAGAATATTGATAAATATCATTAATTAAACTCTCTAATATTATTAGTTACTGATATCCAGTAGTATATATTGAATTTCAATACTTCGCTATTCTATTTCAAAAACTGTTTCATTCGAAGTTGGATAAAAGCTTACTATATATAGGTTGTATTATCATTTTCTGAATTCTAATAGGAAATCGTAGTGAATATATATTAAATATAGACTTGTTCTTTGATTTTATTTATATTTGTTATTGAAATTGAAATAAAACATCAATATCAAAATAATAACTTTTTCTATTCAAAACTATAATACCACAAAGAGAATTCAATAAATTATCTATTTATGAAGATTGTTATAATCGATTAAATAAAATTAGATTTTGAAGAAATATAGAAAAGTACTTGAACTATTTCAATTTATTAATTATTGAATTCAATGAGAGATAAAAGATTGATTCATCCTCTATATATTATAAATCCTCATCAAAAGAATTTAAAATTGATAGTATCATTATTAATTCAAATCTAAAAGTATTATAACCCATTTGAATCGAGGCTCGTATAATCATTATACAACATGAAAGATATATACTTTGACCTTCATATTCCTCAATTCAAAATACACACTTCTTAAACTATTTCATTTAACTTAATTCACAAATGAAAGTAAATACTTCCATTTGCATTTCTAAATATATTATCAAAACTAAAAATAAAGTAATTCAAATTTAATACATAATAAACCCTTTATAAAATTAACTTTTTTATATTCTCTGGCTTTTTAATATAATCTCAGTACCATTCATTAATATTCATTTTAATACACTCTCAATATTTCTTATTCCATTTTTATTACTTATTATTATCATAAATTAAAAGATGTCAATAGAAACCAAATAATCTAGAATAAAAGAACTAATAAAAGAAATATCCTTAAAGAATCTCTTGATTCCTTTTATACTAAAAAATTATTTAATTAAAACTAACTTTAAACTAAAATAAATATAATAAGATATTATGTATTTATATATTTATATAATATTTACTATACTACTTTCTTAATAGTATATAAAGCAAATCATTTAAATTTTTTTGATTTATCTATAAAATACAAGAATTTAATTATACAAAACTATATTAACTAATCGGGGGTTATGTAAACCTCCACCCCCTATTGTACTAATAAAGGGGCTTTAGTAATTCGTGACTTTTTCAGTAATTCATTACTTTTTTTAGTACTTCTTATAATTATAGTATGTAGAATTATAGAAAGAGATATAAGCTATATCTAGTAAATTGTATGTGATTTAATATACATTTTTTCTTATTCCTATAAAATTCCAAGGGTATTGTGTATTTAGAAGTACTATAAAAATCATAAATCACTTTGTTGGCGTTTCGTCAAAATACTATCCCTATCTTAAAAACACTATAACTTTATATAACTATTATATATTCTGTAACGAATTATATTATTGAAACTATTATATTCCATTCCTTCTATATTTCAATTGTTTCTTTTATATTATTATTATTAATCTTAGTAATATGATTTCTACGATAGTATTTAAATGGCCAAAACTTTGCTTTTCTAGTATAAGTTTTAATCCTATTCTAATTATCTTTATTAATGGAATTCTATTCTTTTATATACTGTTATATTATTTTAAAGACTATTTTCTTTATATTAATCCTATAGCCCTCTTCTATTTATGGTTTGCTATATAATTGCTTTCTTTTAGTCAATTTTGAAATAGCTAACCCCTTTTTTTTCAGTTTAATGTATATTAGATTTCCTATTCTTTTCAATTCAAATTGTTTATCTAAATAATCTTCGAAGTTTTTAGGGATATATTTTATGATCTTAGTATATTCAATTGTAGCTGTTTTCTCAGTTTTCTTTTTCTATTTATTATCCCCAAGTTCTTTAAGCTTATAAAATGCCTTTTTTGTATAAATAGTTTGATCTTTTCTAATATATCTATAAAGAACTCCTTCAGATTATATATATTGTTTATTATCTTTTTTATACTTTTATTCTTCTTTATAAACTTCGATTCAATTAATCTTTTGATATTAAATTAGATTCGATTTAATAATAAAGTGTTTAGTAGATTCTTAATATGATTGTTAAGATTTATAGAATGAAGGAGTAAGAGGGGTATTGTGTTTGATATAATTAGAGAAATAGTAGTTTAGATATATTGAATATATTAGGCGATCTGGTGTTTTGGGTATGCTCTGGAAAGGTTTAGGATTTAGTGTTTGAGGAGATTTTTGAGGAGGTAGAGAATTATAATAATTAGTGATTTTAGTATAGATTATTTTAAGATTGAATAGTATTAAACTAGACTTTTTCTATATAGAAAGTATAGTTCTTTTTTTAAAGGTGTTTTTGTATATTCTGGAATAGTAATTTAGAAAGTCGATTTTATCAAATTGTATATTGCTATATTAAATAGCTTTGGTTATATCTTTTTGATGCTAATGTTTAAGTATTTGGAAGATTCTAATGTTTAATAATTGTAAAGTATAAGATAAATAAGGGGGTATAAGAAAGGGGATAATCTTATGAATCTAATAATAGTAAAAAAGTTTATCTGTTATATAAAAACTATAGTTATTAAAGATTAGTATTCTGTATATTCCTTTAGCTGCTGTATCTTTAGTTATCTTATTAAAGTGTTTGATATATATAAGAGAGATGTTATTATTAGTATAGTTAGATATAGATATAGTAAAGAGAGTGTTTCAATCCAGATTATTATGGAATATAGTTTCAGTGAAAACTTGATCTTTAAGGATGAGATATAGTGGAATGGTTTTGCTGGTTATAGATATAGCTTCAATTATTTTATTTATTTATTTATTTATATTACTTAACATCTATAGTAGATCTCTTTAGGGGTATTTAGATATACTACGAAAATGGACTAATTTATAAAATGAGAGCTCCAATTAGATATAGTAATTTATCTTTAAAACTAAGGATTGTTCGCCTCTCTATGAGTATAATCTAGTTCTGTTTCAGAGGGGATCGTTTGTATATCAATATTTTTGAATAGATTTGATTTTTTAATATATATAGGAAATAGAAAATAGATTCCTTTTAGAAAAGGGAAAAATAATAGGCTATAATTGAATAATTAGAATTCAATTATATTATTAATATTCAAGGGTTGGTGAATATATAAGAGATTCTGAAGGATTAGGAAGATATATAAATTGAAAAGTAAAGATTATAATAGATAGGAAATAGTTTTCTAATAATTCGAAAGGTATATTAATATTTGTTTATTCAAAGCTAAAGCAGATCTGAAAATAGAATTCTAATTTATTAAAAAATTGGGTACATAGGTTTAGATTCTTAATAAGCCTTTTAATATATATTATTATATTATTAATAGATTAAAGATATAAAAACATTTAAAGCTAATCGGCTTTTGATCGATTATTAATTGAATATTCGAAAAAGTGGAATAGTGTTTTTGGGGTATTATTAAAGCACTCCTATTTATTTATTAAATGATTGAATCTTTTATAATAGGTTATAAAGTTATTATAGCTAGTTTTTATTATTAATAGTTTATATAATATATTTCTAGGGAGTTCTAATTGTATAGGCTTTTTTGTATTGTAATTCAATTTCTATAGTTTATAGATTAAGGAGATTTTAGTATTAGCAGATTACTATAAAGATATCTCTAATAAATGATATCTTATATAGAATTCAAAGCGGATCCTGTTAATTATAAGTACTTGAATAATATTAGTATTTATAGGATCGAATATGCCTTTGTTAGCTAGATGGTTTATTGTTTTGTTATTAATAATATTAGTATAATCTGGGGCCTATTTAAACCTAATATTATAGGTTTTTATTGTTTTATAATATTTATAAAATGCCTATTATAACGATATTATTGTATTGCTGTATATATATTATATAATTGATATACTATTGATATATATCTATATTCGATTTATAATAAACTTGTAACAGGACTTTATTAGGTTTTTGAGGTTATACTATATACCAATTATCTTTATATTAAAGATATAGGAATTGATTTAGATATATTTAAATCTGAAGGCGATTTATATTTTGTTTTAATAAATTATATATCTATATTCTATATTTCGCTTATTCTTCTTGTTCTTCTCTAAACTATTAAAGAAAATAGTATAATTATTAGAAGGGAATTCATTTTATTATTTATTGAAAGCTTTAATAGTGTTTTCCTTTTTTATTTCTTTTATAAAATTATTATAATACCTTAACAAAAAGTGAGATCGGAGTAGTTTCGATTGTTATATAATAAAGATAATTATTCTAAGCTATTAAATTTTAGTAATTAGTCCTTATATTATACCTATCTTTTTGCTTTTTATATATATCAATGATTTTAGATATTTAATTAATAGATATTATATATCAATTATTTGAAGGCGAAATATAAAGTGAAGTTTTGCTTATTTAAGTACAATTTCGTTTGATAATAGATTGGCTTTAGCTAGAAGGGTTATAATCAGTGTTATTTAGTAGATTGGGAATACTTTATATATAATTGAATTGATTATTATATTAATATATTGGTAATAGTCTTTAATACTAGTATTTGTAGAGGGGCTGATCTAACTAAGTCCTATTTTATATTAGCTATTATATTATACTTCTATTCTATAAAAAACTATAGAGAGTATCTAAATAGTAATAGCTTTCTATAGGTAAAATACTAGTAGACTATATATTGTCTATATTATTAATCTAATATATAAGGCTACTTTTATAGTTTTAGCAAATTGAATCTTTATATATTAAAGGAAAGATAGATATTGATTGAAAAAGATATTAAATTATTTCAGAATAGGTTGGGTATTAGAATTTATAGTTATTAGTATTAGTGAGATAATAAGATTTCTATAGATAATTAGTGATAGGTTTGTAGTATTATATTGCTTAATTATATATAGAAGTTTAAAATTTTTTGGAATAAAGAATACTTTATTCTTATTATTCTATTGAATAATCTATTATATCTTTTTCTAAAGGATTTTAGTATTTATTAATAAATCCTTGGATATATAATATATTGCTATATTGTTAGTATAATTAAAGTAATATTTAATATTTTGATTGAGAAGTTTAGTAAGATATAGTATATATAGAATTGGGGATAGAAGGGATCCTTATAGTATTCTATAAACTATTAGAAACTTATTTATTATAGTACTTTCCAGTTTGATTCTAATCTTTTGGTTTATAAGAAAAGAATTGATTAATTAGAAAAGTGATATTAGTCAATTTTGTTTTATTATTCGGTTTATAAAATATTATTTGAATAATATATTATAAATTCTTTGGATATCTATAATAATAAATGTTATTATATTTTTTGTTATAAAAGTAAGCTTTATATTATGGGTAAATACTATTATGAGATTGATGTTTGTTTGTTTAGATAATATTTTGTAGTATTATAGGCTGATTATATTAAATCTTATAGTTATTTATAAGATTTGGTTAGTAATATATTTCTTAAGGCTTTTGTTAATATATAATATAAAAGCGATTTGCTATTATAATCTTGGGGACAATCTATTTTATTTATTTATTTTAGGTAATATAATAACTTTAGTTACCTTTTATTTAATAGAATAATAATTAAATATTAGATAGAATATAAAGATCTTATAAATTACTTTTACATTTCTTTGATAGACTTTTAGGAAATGTATTATAGCCCAATTAATATTAGGAGATATATATTTAGTCTTGATAATATACTTTTCTATTTCTTTTATAATAATTATTCTTTTTTATAAAAGAATAATAGGACCTCTATATTAAGCTAGTAGATTAATTGGTAGATTATTGTTGGCTTTAAACTAGTTAAGAATAATTGAGAAAAGGGCTTTTGTCTTTATTTTTATTTCAATAATAATATATTTATTGATTATTAAAGGGGGGGCTTTAAATGAGTTTTCAAGAGTAAATTTATATTAGTTTATTATCTTATATAGTTTTTTATTGTTTATAATATTATTAAGCTTTATTGTTTAATAAACTCATTTGGTTTTATAGATTATTTATTGTAAGTTCTGATTTGTATTTATTATAAGCTTAAGATTATTATCTTATTAGGCTTTGCGATATACTAAGTATATTTCTTTATATTTATTAATCTATTAGGGTGAGGCTTTTATTGAACTCTAATTAGAACCCCTAATAATATAAATAGAATTATGAAAGACCTTCACTAATTTGTTTATATATTGTTTGATATCTATTATTGTTTGGATCTCAATAGTCTCTAAACAAACCAGATGATTAGTTATTAATCTATCTAATCTAAATAGATCCAGTTCTTTTATTCAATAATAGAATTAATCTAGAATTATAATATCTTTGATTCCTAAAATAATTATTTATATAATATAATTAGATCTATAGTGAAGCTTATTATAGATCTCTCTATATATAAAAGGGATATTAAAAAAGATTAAATCAAGGATATACCTTTAGGTATATATTGGTACCTTAAGAATACTTATAAAGTCTATTCCTTAGGTATTCAATTAATCAACCAAAACTATACTTTAGTTTACTAATAAGATATTAGATTTCTATAGCTTATTCTTAGTATTGAAATCCCCTTTTATAATTATTTAAATATTCAATTTAAATTATATTATATAATCTATTATGATATCCAAATAATTAGTCCAGCTCTCTGTAACATTAATAGTAATCTGTAATGTAAAATACTGTTATTCAAACTTTTTCAATAGGATCCAGTTTAAAAATATTTTGAAGAGTTTAATTGAAAATTTTATATATGCTTGCAATTAGTTATTTTTATATAAGGTCAATCTCCCTTAAAGTAAGTACAATAGAGAACACTCAACTAACTACCTACTAATATTTTTGGCAGAATGTACTGATTTTTGTATAAAATTAAAATTCTAATCGAGAAGATTTGAATAAAGATCTTTCTTCAACAAAAAGAATGATTCAATCATTTTTAATTTAATTTCAATTGATATATTTGTATTTCAAAACATTTTCGGATTTATATATTTAATTTATTCCTATTAATATTTTAGGAATGAAAGGTTTTCTAAAACCAGAAACAATATTATTGAAGATAAAAAAATCAGCCAAATATATTTTTTAGTAACCGAAGATTGGTATTAAGAAAAAAGCAATTTTCAAACACTTATATTTCTAAAAGAATTCAGAAATTTTTTATGTTATAAATCAAAAAAATTGAATAATTTCCTCTAAGAAAGTAAACTTTCATTATACTTCTTTAAATCAAAGTTGCAATTAAATACAGAAATTATTGAATTCTGAAAAAAACAATTTCTTAATAGATAGTTGGTTGTCCTCGACTGTAGAATCGGATATTTATTAAATACCCATTTTTTATAGAATAACTCAACGTTATCAAGACATAAAAAATTCAAAGATTGAGTCCTTTCTATTATATTTAATCATAAGAAATGGTAGATGTATTTTCTTGTTCATTTCGGTTTGAATATCTTACTCTCGTCGCAGGAGTCAATAATCTCAAAAATTTTCATTCTCATTCCCATACATTTCATTTCTTAAAAATGTATATAATAGTATTTCATTACAGGTTTTTCGAATCCCTGTTTATACAGATAATAACTCTTGTTCTATCGAATGCTATAGTATATTCTATTTCGCCTATACTATCATTGCGCTCGCTCCTCACTAGTCAAGACTATATTAACCTAGTCGTTCATGATTTTAGTGAAATTCAAAATCTTCAAATAAAGTCTGAAAAATTTCATAACTATTAGAATGAAATTTGGAATACAGAATTCCAAATTCAGTGAATTTGAATGAAAAGTTACTTATAATATTATTTGGAAATATTGGACCTGTATATATAATTCATTGCTGTATTCAATGGTTTATATAATGAGATATATAATTATAAATAGAGTTAAGAGTACAAAGGCGAGTATATCAATGATATATGATATTCAAGCCAAAAATCGCTCAAGCATTTCAAAAGATCATATAAAATATATTATTAGCATTTTATATTAATCATTCGAGATTTGGAAAATTCCAATTATATATAAGCTTTATAATCGAATTCAAAATATTAAGTTTCAAATACTGATAACTCCTCAAAAAGAACTTTGGAATTACTAAAGCCTTTATGTCAAGTACTGAAAAGTATATGAGAGATTTTTATTCAAAATTTTGTTTCATAATGACAAGTGACAGTTCAATAGTATATGCTAAGAAATGGATTTTTATCCTACTACCAAACATAAATAGAATTAGGAAATGAATAAAAACTCGATTGGGCGATTTGATTAATACCTTCAATATTGAATATACACCATGACCCCAGCTTGATATGAGTTCACTTTTCGGTCCAGTTGATCCTTTGAAATAATCACAGAATACAAAAGCCCATACCCATAATCTCTTTTTATATTAATATGAATGATTCAAAAATGCATACCGCAACATTGAATTCTAATTATTGACAAAAAAGCAATTCTATCTTCTATAACAAAGTACTATATTGTATTAACTGAATGCTTCAATTCAAACAAAAGAAGATTTCTCAATATTCATAACAAAAATTTGTCAAAAGATTTATCAGTTTTGGTTCTGACATGTCTCAATATCTTTTATTTCATGAAAGGAGGAGTAATTTTAGAAATGAGATGAATTAAATGATACTCCATATCTCAAAACGTTTCTACAAACGGCTACCCTTTTGATTTCTCTGCAAAACAACACTGAATGTCAAGATTATTATTGTACAAATCAATTTGAAATAAACTTTATATTAGAATGATTACATTTTATGATCTGGATATATGATACATGTTGTGTAAGAAAAAGAAAGAAAAGCTAAAATAGCAGTACACTACAAACGAATATATCTGTTTAATATTGTACATTGATCAGATCATGACATAATTTCAATTTAAATTAAAGATATAAGGACTAATTTGTGAAAAACCTTTAGGCTTCATTTCTATATGGTAGCGGAATGTATTACAAGGTATATTGAATAGACTTGAAACAACATTGAGAGAACGAGAGATAAGGTTTAATCTAGAGAATATAATTATATTATACAATTGAAGCCACAAGAATGCGAGTATGTATAGCAAAATATAGTTTTTTCTACATATTATTCAAGAAACATCAAAATCTGAGTTCTAGTATAATGAAAAAGGATATTTCAAAAAGCCAAAAGTCTCTAGAAATTTAAAAGCATATTAAATCCAAAAATGAGAACAAAGACAAGGCAAACTTATCATGGTAGAAAAACCTCTCTTCATATTTCATATTTTGCATCTGTTGGAAATGCAACAAAGTAAGAAATTTTTATACACCAACTTCCTTCCACATATCACATATATTGATCATATTGAATAGTAATATCAACTTTAATCAAACAAAGGGTATTTATTTATGTAGTATTATAAATCCTTAATTGATATAGAAAAAGAGGTATCAAAATATTAAAGTTGAAGCTATAAAATAATCAGAATTATGATTGTTAATCACGTGTTTTTATGTTTTCAATTAATAATTATAACAGATTACTATGATATTACTTAGCTAGGTAATCTAAGATATATGAATAAGATTTCCAAACAATATAATTTATTCAAAAACAAATATAGAATTATTATAGTTTGATATGATATATTTCCAGAAGAAAACTATACAAATATCGAATCTCAGCTGAAATAATACAATATCAACAAAGCTAACCCAAACTGAAATTGAATAGTTGCAATTTTCTTGATTATGAGTCTGTATTTTCATATTTTAATAACCTTTTAAAGATCAACTATATAATATAGAGAGCTCATACATATGTGAACTAAGAGCTGTAACTTCTTAAATCTCATTTCAGAATTTGAATATCTCTTCGAATAACAAATTATATCAAAAATAAATTGAAAAATACTGATAAATTGTTGCTTTTGATAAGGCGAATTCATATATTCTGATTATATAAGCACATTTTCCTGTTCAAAGGTCATATTGTTTTGATTTCTAGTATAGCTTCGGGATCAAGAGATCTATAAAAATTTTAAATTAATGTATATATTTTTTAGTTTCCATTATATCATTATACTAAATTCAATAATTTTAGTCTGAAAGATTATAAAGTATTTTAGATTTGACAAAATCAGCCAAATAGTCAACAAGTCCTTAATTCCCTTAATTTCAATCAATCACAATTCTATCAGAACAGAATTTTCACAGCCGAAATCTTATATATATATAATATTGTATCAAAGTTGTACAAAGTTATGTTAATATTTCAGTTATTTATATTGATCCGAAGCATTGTGCATACATCTGTTATTATTTGACCGAGTATCAAATATCGAGATAATTGTTGTTATACTATGAGGATTCACTTCATTATATTATTCTACTATTTAGATTTTAGGCTAAAGTGATTAGATTCTACTGAAAATATTCAGAGTCTCGTTAATCTAATACGAATCTTAGTTTTGATATGAAATATATCTTAATAAAATAATACCTGACTTATGGGGAATTAGGGCTGAATTATAGATTATAATGTTTACTTTAATTTATCTTATCAATTTATTATAATAACCAGCTTTCTATTATGGATTCTGTCTTTGATTATGTCTTACTTTATTGTTTCATTGGCTTGCTACTTTTCCATTTCTTTATTTCTTTTTCTATTATCGAATCTATAAAGTAATTTGTCGAATAATATAAAGCAATTCAAAAAAAACTTTTTGATATTACAATTTTTGAGCATATTTATTGATGTAATACTGAGTATTTCAAACTACTTTAGAATATTATCAAAAATATTTGTCAGTTATAAATCGGCTTCAAAAATATCAGAACAATCAAAACGTTGCGAAACTTTATTAGTATGTTCAATTGTCTCAAATTTCTTTGAATGATCTGAAGACTATATCGAGGGTATGTAATCTTTCAAAGTAATATTAGAATCATTCAAAAGGCTGTGCAGTCATCTTGAAAAATGATCTAGAATCATTTCCAATATCGATTTGGGATACTTTCCAAGTTACATTTTTCTCAATCTTATATGTATTATAACTCTAGAAGTATTGAACGATATTATAGTTCAATAAATAGTATTTTAGAATGATCAAAAGATGAAAACCCGGACTCAAAATTCGCTTAGATTAGAAGATAACTATTTGAGTAAGAAGACCTTCTCTAAGAATGAACTTCATCTGAGCTAACAATTTGTCAAGACGTTTTCTATAAGTCCAATTCACTTCTCCAATTTTCTATTGTTTTGGTTGTTGATAAGTCATCAGATTGATTTGCATGATCAGTTTCAAAACGAATCATTTTAAAATAATCCGAAAATTATTGTAGACGTACAGCTAGACTGAATGGCAGGTGCGACGCTGAGCACGCTAATAGCGTTGTCGCCCTAATTAAGTAACTATTTAGATAAATACAATAATACAGCACTTATATATTGATATATTGCACCCATCAATTATATTAAGGTTAAAAATTATCCTAAAACGTTGGATATCCAAGACATCTAACGAGTTATTGTGTCAAATCAGTTTTCATACAACCATGGGATGATTAATTACATACAATTCCAATACAATCTTAATGATATGTTAATACGATATTAATATAATATCAATATGATTTTAGTATCATCTTATTATGATCTTAAAGTAATCTTGAGATCGTTTTATAGGATCTCATTTTTTTCAATAGTTTTAAGCTATATAGGTTACGTCTTAAAAATAATCATAAATCAAATAAATACAAATACACCTCAAATTAATTTTCTAAAAGTCCACACTCCAATGAAAATTCGATTTTATACAAACAAAAATAAGTGTATGAATTCTACAACTATAATGACATAAGTTAAAAACCTGAATCTGTATAACCTTGAAACGAATTGATTATGTGATCTGAGATTTTATATACTCATGATGTAAATATCAAACAATATACCAATATTTCCAAAATTTGTAGAACTTCCAAAATTACGAATCCCAAAATTAAACAGCTCTATTAAGCAATTTTGAAAATATCCAATAGGTTTCATTTATTGAAAAGCTTGAGACTTGAAAGAAATTTAAAGTAATAAACAGTTTTCATTAAACTATTGAGTGGAACTATTGTAATTTCACATGTTGATATATTCTCAATATTTGCCAGTTTTGCTGAAGTTGTATAGCTTTTTGATGGGGAAATAAAAGTTTGTTATAGAAAAAATATATTTACTATTGGAGAGTCTTTATTGAAGATAGGGTTTCAAAGGTTCAAGCTGGAACAAACTAATTAATACAAAAAGTAGAAGAACAAGAATTTCTCTTTTCAACCTGATACTATTATTATTTATTGTGATTGCAAAGTTTAATCTAGAATTCTGAATAGTTCTATTAGCCTCGAAATCTGTAAGTTTAGTTTTGGGTCTATGAACTTCTGATTATTATACATTCAATGGCATAACACAAGTCAATATCATGGGTTTGAAAAGATTCTTAATAAATTATAAACATCTATTGGAAATAATCACACACTTTTGTTCTCAACATCTAAGATTGTTAGAGTATCATTAATATCAAGCCCTGGACATTATATATAAGCACTAATGAATATTGAAATAATATATTAGTAGTGTAAATTCTTAATCAATCTGGTCCATCTTATAACGTTAGTATTACAATAACGATATAATATATTTATCAAATAATTATAGTATCCAATATAGCAGGTTATTCATATAGTCAAGGTATAAAATTAGAATATAGCTAAGGCTAAAAGGTATAATACAAGTATAGTATTAAGAAGCTAGAATTAATATAATATATATCTAACATTTCATATGATAAAGAGTCCTTATTTCCCAGTGGTCTGTGCAATAGCAAGAAAACTATTTCGAAAAGTCATGTGTAAAGTTTTTGAAACCTTTCAATAATAGTATACTTCTTATAAAAGGATTTGAAATAAATTTTAATATTAGAATAATAAAGTTATCTTTAAGAGCTATTTAATGATATAGTTTTATTATTTCAATATAGTTTAAATATTATTAGATTGAGTGTTTAACAAGCCTCCGGTAAACGAGCTGCAATGTAGATCTCAAGGTGCCCTGGAAAATAATGAAAGGAGCTCTAGCAACGCGAAATTATTTTTCTAGCACCAAGGGGCCGAAGACAAAGCTTATTATATATAATATGGAATATCTGGGTACTAAAATAAATTTTCCTATGAAAATCAAAGCTATTTATTTATACTTTTTTCAGGCCCTATATTTCCATATTATATATACAATATATATTATTTAAATACCTAATTTCTTCATTAATCTAAATTTTTATTTTATTTTAGAATAAAGAGATAAAGAATATATAAAATTAAAATCTCTTTATTGATTTTCTACTAAAAGATTTAAGGAATTTGATTTTTTTCTCTTCCGATAAAGGATTCAAGGAATTTCAAGTTCTTTACTTTTTTTTTTTAATAAAGAATATAAAGTATTTGATTCTTTATGATTTCCAGCTTCCGCATTTGGACTAGCTCCAATATTGTATTTAAATCTCTTCAAAATATCGATATAGAAGGTTATTGAATGAGATAGAGATTCAGAATACTATAAACAAAAGTAAACTTCTATTTATAAAAACATAATATCAATAAGGATTAAGTTGTTTGGAGTCAAGCTTGTTTAGATTTTATAACTTTAAATACTTAACTAATAAATGTTGTGGATTGATTATTTAAAAACAGAGTATAAAGTATAGTTTCATTTACTCAAGTGCAACCTTATCCAATAGCAGGCCGGTTTTAGTTAAAAGGGCTGTAATCGGTATTGTTTAATAGACTAAAAATACTTTATATATAATTGAATTGATTATTATATTAATATTTATAAAAGAGCTAGTCCAATCAAATCCCATTCTATATTAACCATTATATTATATTTCTATTTTATAAAAAACTATAAAAAGTATACAAATAGTAATAGCTTTTTAAAATAGAATATTAATAAGCTATATATTATTCGTATTATTGATTTAATATATAAAACTATTTTTCTAATTTTAGTAAATTAAATTTTGATATATTGAAGGAAAAATAGATATCAGTTAAAAAAAATACCAAATTATTTCAAAGTGGGTTGAGTATTGGAGTTTGTAATTATCGATATTAATAAGATAATAAAATCTCTATAAACAACTAATAATAAATTAATAATATTATATCACTTAATTATATATAAAAATTCGAATTTTTTTTAAAAATAAAGAATACTTTATTTCTATTACTCTATTACATAATCTATTATAGTTTTCTCTAAAGAACCTTAGTATTCATCAATAGATCCCTAAATATATAATATATTACTATATCATTAATATAACCAAAGTAATATTTAATATCTTAATTAAGGAATTCAATAAAATATAATATATATAGAATTGGATATAAAAAGGATCCCTATAATATCCTACAAATTACCAGAAAGTTATTTGTTATAATACTTTCAAACCTGATTCTAACCTTTCGATTTGAAAAAAAGAAATTGATTAATTGAAGAAGTAATATTAGCTAACCCTACTTTATCATTCGGTTTATAAAGTATCATTTAAACAATATATTATAAACTCCCTAAATTATTTATTTATTTATTTATTTATATTACTTAACGTCTGTGGTGGACCTCCCTAGGGGTATTCAGATGTGCTACGAAAATGGACTAATTTATAAAGTGAGAACTCCGATTAGGTATAGCAATTTATCTTCAAGGCTAGGGGCTATTTGCTCTTTTATAGGTATAATCCAGCTCTGTTTTGGAGGGGATCACTTATATATCGATATCTTTGAGCAGGCCCGATTTCTTAATATATATAGAGGAATAGAAAATAGATTTCTTTTAAAGAAAGAAAAGATAATAGAATATAAATAGATAGTTCGAATTCAATTATATTATTAATATTTGGAGATCAGTGAGTATATAAAAGACCCTAAAGGGTTAGAAAGATATATGAATTAAAAAGTGAAAGTTGTAGTAAATAAAGAATAGTTTTTTAACAATTCATAGGGTATATTAATATTTGTTTATTCAAAACTAGAATAGATTCAGAAATAGAATTCCGATTTATTGAAAAGTTAAATAAATAGGCCTAGGCTTTTAGTAAGCCTTTTAATATATATTATTATATTATTAATAAATTAGAGATATAGAAATACTTGAGGCTAATTAGCTCTCAATCGATTATTGATTAGGTATTCAAAGAAATAGAATAATACTTTTAGATTATTATAGAAGTACTTCCGCTTGTTTGTTAGATAATTAAACCTTTTATAATAAACTATAAAGTTACTATAGCCGGTTTTTATTGCTAATAGTTTATATAATATATTTCTAGGGAGTTCTAATTATATAAGCTCTTTTATATTGTAATTCGACTTTTATAATTTATAAATCGAGAAGATATTAGTATTAGCGGATTGCTATTAAAATACTTTTGATAGATAGTATCTTATATAATATTCAAAGCGGATTCTATTGATTATAGGTATTCGAGTAATATTAGTATTTATAGAACTGAATACGCTTTTATTTATTAGATAGTCTATTGCTTTATTATTAGTGATATTAGTGTGGCCTAGTGATTATTTGATTCTAATATTATAGGTTTTTATTGCTTTGTAATATTTATGAAAAGCCTATTATAATAATGTTGTTGTATTATTGTATATATATTATATAATTGATGTATTGTTGATATATATCTATATCTATTTTATAATAGGTTTATAATAGGTTTTTATAAGATATTGGAGGTTGTATTATATACTGATCGTTTTTATATCGAAGATATAGGAGTCAGTTTATATATATTTGAATTCAAAAACAATTTGTATTTTGTTTTGATAGATTATATATTTATACTTTATATCTCGTCTATTCTTCTTATTCTTTTTTAAATTATTAGAAAAGATAGTATAGTTATTAGAGGGGAGTTCATTCTATTCTTTTTTAAATTATTAGAAAAGATAGTATAGTTATTAGAGGGGAGTTCATTCTATTATTTATTGAAAGTCTTAATAGTATTTTCCTTTTTGATTCCTTTTATGAAATTAGTATAGCACTTTAGTGAAAAATAAAATCGAAATAGTTTCGATTGTTATATAATAAAAATGATTATTTCCAACTATTGGATTTTAATAATTAGTTTTTGTGCTATATTTGTTTCTTTGTTTTTTATATATATTGATAGTTTTAGATATTCAATTAAAAGATATTATATATCGATTATTTAAAAATAGAATATAAAACGAAGTTTTGTTTATTTAAATACAATCTCGTTTAATAATAGAATGGTTTTGGTTAGAAGAGTTATAGTTGGTATTGTTTAGTAGATTGGAAGTATTTTATATATAATTGAATTCATTATTGTATTAATATATTAGTAATAACTTTTAATATTAATATTTATAAAAGAACTGATTTAATTGAGTTCTATTTTATATTAGCTATTATATTATATTTCTGTTTTATAAAGAGTTATAAGGAGTATATAAATAGTAATAGTTTTTTATAGATAAGATATTGGTAGGCTATATATTATTTGTATTATTGATTTAATATATAAAGCTACTTTTATAGTTTTGATAAATCGAATCTTTATATATTAAAGTAAAAATAAATATTAATTGAAAAAGATATCAAGTTATTTCAAAATAGATTGGATATTAGAGTTTGTAGTTATTGGTATTGATAAGATAATAAGGTTTTTATGAATAATTAATAGTAGATTAGTAGTATTATATTATTTAGTTATATATAGAAGTTCGAATTTCTTTAAAATAAAGAATACTTTATTCTTGTAGTTTTATTGAATAATTTGTTATATTTTTTTTTAAGGATTTTAATATTTGTTGATAAATCTTTGGATATATAATATATTGCTATATTGTTGGTGTAATTAAAGCAATATTTAATATTTTGATTGAAAAGTTTAGTAAAATATAATATATATAGAATTGGGAATAGGGGGGATCCTTATAGTGTTGTGTAAGCTATTGGAAACTCATTTGTTATAATACTTTCAAGTTTGATTTTAATCTTTCGATTTATAAGAAAAGAATCGATTAGTTGGAGGAGTAATATTAGTCAATCCTGTTTTATTACTTAATTTATAAGGTATTGTTTGAGTAATATATTATAAGCTTTTTGGATATTTATAATAATTAGTATTACTATATTCCTTATTATAAGAGTAAATTCTGTATTATAGATAAATGCTATTATAAAATCAGTATTTACTTATTTGAGTAATACTCTACAATATTATATATTAACTATATTAAACTTTATAATTGTTTATAAGATTTAATTAATAATATATTTTTTGGAACCCTTATCAATATATAATATAAGGATAATCAGTTATTATGATTTTAGGGAGGATCTATCTTTCTTATTTATTTTAGATAATATAATAACTTCAGCTAGTTTCTATTTTATAAAGTAATAGTTAAATACTAAATAGAATACAAAGATTTTATGAATTATTTCTTTGATATTTTTTTAATAGGTTTTTAGGAAGTATATTGTAATTCGATTAATACTAGGGAATATATATTTGGTTTTGATAATATATTTTTCTATTTCTTTTATAGTAATTGTTTTTTTCTATAGAAAAACAATAGGATCTCTATATTGAGCTAGTGGATTGGTTAATAGATTATTATTGGTTTTAAACTAGTTAAGAATAATCAAAAAAAGGGCTTTTGTTTTCGTTTTTGTTTTAAAAATAATATACCTATTAATCATTAAAAGGGGGGCTTTAAATAAACTCTCAAAAATAAGTTTATACTAGTTTACTATTTTATATAGCTCCTTATTATTTATAATATTATTAAGCCTTATTATCTAATAAGCTCATTTAGCTTTTTGAACTACTTATTATAAATTCTAATATATATCTATTATAAATTTGAAATCGCTATTTTATTATGCTTTACAATATACTACATATATCTCTTTATATTTATTAATTTATTAGGATAAGGCTTTTATTGAATCCTAATCAGAACTCCTGATAATACAAATAAAATTGTTAAGGGCCTTTGTTAGCTTATTTATATATCGTTCGATATCCACTATTATTTGGATCTCAATAATCCTTAAACAAACCAAATAATTAACTATCAATCTATTTAATTTGAATAGATCCGATTCCCTTATTCAATAGTAAAATTGATCTAAAATTATAATACCTCTGATTTCCAAAATAATAGTTTATATAGCATAATCGAATTTATAATAGAATTTATTATAAACCTCTATATATACAAAAAGGATATTAAAAAAGGTTAAATCGAAAATATACCCCTAAGTATATATCAAGACCCCAGAAATACCTATAAAATCTATTCTTTAGGTATTCAATTAGTTGGCTAGAACTGCACCTTAATTCATTAATAAAATACTAAACTCCTATAATTTGTTTTTAATATTGAAATCCTTTTCTATAATTATTCTAATATTCACCTTCAATCATATTATATAATCTATTACTATTGAGTTAAAAGGAATCCAATAAATATTCAAGATCGAATAATTATTTACTTTAATCTATAACAGATTTCTGCTTTCTAATCTTTTTATTTATTGAATAATAAGATTAACCTTTTTTCAGATATATATAATTATTTATAAATTCGATTTCCCTTTTTCAGAATCTCATCATTCTGCCTAGTAGTTCATTAATTGTTATTTATTATATATTATATAATTTTGGATTATATTATTCAAATATAACCGGAATTCCTATATACAGATTACATCCACTAAAGCCTCAAAAACTAATTAGAATAAAATAATATAGTTTGAATAGCCTCTATTTATATTAGCCTATATAATTATAAGCCCTTTATTTCTAGATAAATACACATCGATTATACAATTTATAAAAAGGAAATAGGAATAGGATTACTTAATTTAAACAATTCATAGTCTGCTATCTCCATATTTATAATTCTAAAGATTTTGTCAACTAGGGCTAGCTCGTTAAGGTTTTTTTGAAAGGCGATACACTATAATCTCACTACTAAGATAATTATAAAACTAGATTAATCTGAACTTTAATTATACTAACACTTTCTATTATTTGTATTATCTATATCCTCATAAATAATAATTCTAATTCCTAGAATAAGAATTATGAGTATAATTATTTACAAGGAGGAGGCAGGGGTTAATGATTAATGGTTGTTTGCTGACACTGGTCGATATAGGTTTTATTATACTTTGAAATCTATTATTCTAATCATTTTTCTTTTCTATTGAGTTAAAACAACAATTCTTTTATTATATATTTTGGGGGTAGCTAGGTAATTGAGATATTCTGATTTAAAAGGGTTTAAGTAATTGATATACTATATTGTATTAGTGTATTATTAGTATATAAATTCCTTTTTATATTTATCGATCTTCTCACTATAGATAGAGTAGTGTATTGCTTTGTGGTAGGTATAGGGATTGCAATACCTTTGGTATCTGTTGTTATATAATTGTAATCCCTTTAGCTTATCCAGAAGTATTGATAATAAGTTATTATTAAAGAATCTAAATTATATAATAGGGATTCTAAATCCAATAATTCATATTGCTCTATATATAATAAGATTGATTCCCCAATAAGATAGCCAATTTATTATTAGCTTTTCGCTAGTTTATATAACAATTTCTTTTTTCAATAAATTCCTCAAAAAAAAAAAACTGAAACACTTTCAATCTGATAGAAATTATAGAGTTTTATAAGTATTGTATATATATACTAGATTTCGAGAGAGTGGATCCTAAATCCTTTTATTATCTTTCTAGTCCGATTAGTATTCTTGGGTTTTAATAGATCAATACAAGTGGTAGTTGTATTGTATCAAAGCAATTACTTAATATTGTTTTTCTACAAATAAGAAACTTTTCCAAAAGTTAGTTTTAGTATTAAATTTTTTATTTTTGATTAAAAAAAGAAGGGATTGGTTTCTTTATAATAGATTTTCTCATTTATTATAATTAGAATTATTCTATTAATATATTTCTAATACTTTTTATTTCTTCTTGTTTTTGAATAGAATATATTCAGTCCTCTAAAGAGGATAATATAGATTGCACCAAACTGATTAATAGATTTGAATACCTAAAACATTAAGGGTATTTTCGTTACCTCTAAATAAAACATTTTTAGAATATTCGATATTATTAGTGGTGTATTATTATATTGATTATTATATACCAAGCCTAGAAATATAATTAGTATTATATTTTTGATTTCTAGAATATATTGATATCAATATTGATTTCTTTTATTATTATTTGTAAATCAGTTTGTAAAGATTGTAAAAGCTTTATCTATTTATTATATATCTTTTTCAATTTTATTAATTCTTTCAAATTATATTTTGATTGTAATAAGTGTAAAGCTTATTATTGATTCTACAAATAGTAAAAGAATGATTAGGGCTCTTGAAGTGGTTGAAGTAATACAATCCGAAGGGCTTTCGATGTTATATGCATACGTCGATAACGACATAACAGTGGGGAGGCTTCTAAAAGCAACTGTTTTTGTAGTATAGGTTTTACCTAAGATATATCGATATATATTGTTTTTGTATATATCCTCGTAATGGTTGTGTCTTTTTGCTGTAAACTCCCTAAACATTTATAATAATAAGTAATATTATATTCCCTATTATAAAAATAAGCTCTGTATTGTGAGTAAATACTACTATAAGATCAATATTCATTTATTTAAATAACATTCTATAATACTATAGGTTGATTATATTAAACTTTATAATTATTTATAAAATTTGATTAGTAATATATCTTTTCAGGCCTTTATCTATATATAATAAAAAGATAATTAACTATTATAAACTTAGGGATAATTTATCTTTCTTATTTATTTTAAATAATATAATAATTTCAACTAGTTTCTGTTTTACAGGGTAATAGTTTAATGTTAAGTAGAATATAAAGATTTTATAAATCAATTCTTCAATATTTTTTTGATAAGCTTTTAAAAGATATATTATAATCCAATCGATATTGGGAGATATACATTTGACTCTGATAATATACTTTTCTACTTCTTTTATAATGATTATCCTTTTTGATAGAAAAGTAAAAGGGCTTTTATATTAAGCCAATGGATCAATTAATAAATTATTATTAGTTTTGAATTAATCAAGAATAGTCGAAAATAGAGTCTCTGCTTTTGTTTTTGTTTCAATAATAATATGTTTATTAATTATTAGAGGGGGGGCCTTAAGTGAATTTTCGGGAGTAAGTTTATATTAGTCTATTACCTTATTTAGCTCCTTATTGTTTATAATATTATTAAGCCTTATTATTTAATAAGCTTATTTAGCCTTTCGAATTACTTACTATAAATTCTTATAGATATCCAATATAAGCTTAGGATCGCTATTCTATTAGGTTATATAGTATACTAAATATATCTCCTTATATTTATTAGTCTATTAAAATAAGACCTTTATTAAATCCTGATTAGAACTTCCGATAATATAAATAGAATTGTTGAAGGCCCTCGCTAGCTCATCTATATATTACTCAATATCTATTATTATTTGGATTTCAATAGTTTTTAAATAAATTAGATGGTTGGTTATTAATTTATTTAGTTTGGGTAAATCTGGTTCCTTTATTCGGTAGTGATATTGATTTAGATTTATTATATTTCTGATTCTCAAAATGATGATCTATATAATATAATTAGATCTATAATAAAGCTTGTTATAGATCTTTATATATACAAATAGAATATTAGAAAAGGTTAGATTAAGGATATACTCTTGGGTATATATTGATATTTTAGAAATACTTATAAAATCCATTTCTTAGATATTCGATTAGCTGGTTAGGGCTGTATTTTGGTTTGTTGAAGAGATATTAGGCTTTTATAGTTTATTTTTAGTATTGAAACCCCTTCCTATAATTATTCTAATATTCAATTCAAATCATATTATATAATCTATTATTATTAGATCAAATGGAACTCGATAAGTATTCAAAATCGAATATCTATTTATTCTAATCTATAATAGATCTCTATTTTCTAATCTTTCTATTTGCTGGATTATAAGATCGGCTTTTCTATAAATATAAGTAATTATTTGTAGACCCGGCTCCCCTTCCTTAGAATCTCATTATTCCATTTAATAATCCATTAACTAGTATTTATTATATATTATATAATTCTAAATTGTATTATTCGAATATAATCGGAGTTTTTATATGTAAATCATATTCATTAAGGTTTTGAAGGCTAGTTGAAACAAATTAATATGATTCGAATAATCTCTATTTATATTAGTCTATATAATGATAAGTCTTCTATTCTTTAATGAATATATATCGATTGTATAGCTTATAGAAAGAAGATAGAAATAGGATTATCTGATTCAAATAATTTATAATATACTATCTCTATATTTGTAGATCCAAAAACCTTTGTTGGAAATCATTTTTCATCTAATATACTAAGCAGTATGCTAGTAATAAATAAACCTTTTTCTGATAACCTTATTAGCTAAAATTAATTCATTAAGGTTTTTGCAGAAAGCAATACACTATAGTTTTGCTAACAAAACAATTATAAAACTAAACTAGCCTGAGCTCTAGTTATACTAATGCTTTCTACTATTTATACTACCTATATTTTTGTAAATAATAATCCTAGTTTTAGGAATAGGGATTATAGATATAATCATCTGTAGGGAGAAAATAGGGGTTAATGATTAATAATCGCTTACTAGCGCTAGCTAGTATAGGTCCTAATATACCTTGAAGCCTATTACTCTAATAGTTTTTCTTTTCTATTAGATCAAAACAACAATCCTTTTATTATATATCTTAAGGGTAATTAGATAATTAATATATTATATTATACTAATATATTATTGGTATATAGGCTTTTCTATATATTCATTAATCTTCTTATTATAAATATAATAACAAACCACCTTATAATAAATATAAAGATTACAATACTCTTAGTATCTATTATTGTATAATTTTAATCCCCTTAGCTTATCTAAAAGTATTAAGAGTAAGCTATTATTAAAGAGTTTCAATTACAAAATAGGAGGTCTAAATCTAATAATCTATATCACTTTATATATAATAGGATTGATATTCTAACAAAATAATCAATATACTATTAGCTTTTTACTAATTTATATAATAATTTCTTTTTTAATAAATTCCTCAAAAAGGGAAACAAAGATGTTTTCAATCTAATAGAAGTTATAGGGTATGATAGGCATTAGATATATATATATCAGATTTCGAAGGAGCGAATCCTAAGCTTTCCTATTGCCTTTATAATCCGATTAGTATTTTCGGACTTCAATAGATTGATATAAATAGTAGTTGTATTGTATCATAGTGATTATTCAATATTATTTTTCTATAAATAAAAGACTTTTCTAAGAATTAGTTTTAATATTACACTTTTTATTTTCAATTGAAAAAGAAAGGGATTGGTTTTTCTATAATAGATTTCCTTATTTATTGTAATTAGAATTGTTCTATTGATGCAATTCTAATTCTTTTTATTTCTCTTCGCTTTTGGATAAGATATATTCAATCCCTTAAAAAAAAAATGCAAATTGTATTAAATTGATTAATTGGTTTAAATACCTAAAATACTAATAGTATTTTTGTTATTTTTGAATAAAACATTTTTAGGGTATTCGATATTATTATTAATATACTATTATATCAATTATTATATATTAAGCCTAGGAGTATAATCAATATAATATTTTTGATTTTCAAAATATATTGATATTGATATTGATTCTCTTTATTATTATTTATTAATTAATCTATAAAAATTATAAAGATCTTATCTATCTATTATATATCTCTTTCGATCTTATTAATTCTTTCGAATTATATTTTAATTATAGTTGTCAGAAAAAGGTATTTTGTTACTAGCATACTGCTTAGTATTAATCATATATCATATGATTTCCAACAATAGTAAGTGTAGAGCCTATTACCAATTCTACAAATAGTAAAAGAGTAGTTGGGGTCCTCGGAATAATTGGAATAATATAATCTAAAGGGCTTTTGGTACTATATATATATATTAACAATAATATAATAGTAGGGAGGCTTTTAGGAGCAATTGTTTTTGTAGTATAGGTTTTGTCTAAGATATATCGAATATAATCGATAATAAATTGTATTAATTTTGATCCTGATTCGAAGAAGTAGAATAGTAACTATATCTTATAGATATTATTCTTATCCTATTAATATATCTATTTCGCTATTATTATAATAGAATTGAACTTTTATATATAACTAAATAATATAATACTATTAATCTATTATTGGTTATTAATAGAGATCTTATTATCTCACTAATATTGATAATAATAAACTTTAATACTCAATTCATTTTGAAATAGTTTGATGTCTTTTTTGACCAGTGTTTATCTTTCTTTTAATATATCAAGATTCAGTTTATTAAATTATAAAATAGCTTTACATATTAAATTAATAATATGAATAATATATGGCTTATTAGTATTCTATTTATAGAAAGCTATAATTCTCTATAAAATAAAAGTATAATATAATAATCAATATAAAACAGGACTCGATTAGACCAGCCTTTTTACAAATACTAATACCAAAAACCACTATCAATATATCAATATAATAATCAATTCGACTATATATAGAATACTCTCAATTTACTAAACAATATTAACTACAATCCTTCTAATCAAAGCCAGCTTATCATCTACCGAGGCCGATAACTATCAAAAGGACAAAATCCCAAAAATAGATTTCTACCTGAGTTAAAAACATATTTAATATTTAGTAGTGTATTTATAAGAAAATAGATCACCTATTATCGTATTGTATTCGTAATATGATGCTTTCTTTTTTTCGGTTTTATATAAGCAAGCTATTATTTTATTACTCTATAAATATTTGGATTTCCTCCAATCTTTTTAGTTTTCTAAATCTATTTTCATTTGTATAATTATTATAGTACAACCTCCAAATCAATTGACTTAATATAAAGAGTCAATTCAACAATAGCATACCAATAAACACAATATTGAAAGTATAAAACAATTTTTTTCTTTTGAATTTAATGTCGATATTACAATTAGAACTATTCGCAGATATTTCAAACTATAGGAGCTTATTCGAAGACCTAGGATTGATTATAATAATCCTATTATACAAAGTCAGATTGCTATATATTTCACTTTATTATTTAGTAATAAAGGAATGGAAATAGCTTTCAAAGCCGAAAGATATAATATACTTATAAGTCATATTATAAAGATATACAAATCACTTAGTTTATATAAGAGACTTATATCTAAAGAATAATACAAACAAAACCAACAACTTTTCAATATCCTGAAAAATAATATATAATTAGGTTATATATAAGGTTATGGGAGAAGGTTATTATATATTTACTTTTGTAGAGAAGGGGAGTTTGTTTTATAATATAATATTATTTATTTATTTTGAATTAGAAAGTACTTTCATACTAATATTTTATATTTGTTTTAAAGATATACTTTATTATATATTTCGAATTATAAACCCTAAAAGTATTCAGAGATATAAGAAACAATTTCAATTAGTGTAAAAAGAATATTAAATACCTGGTTTAAACTTTATTTGGTTTATTGATAAGTATAATAAATTAGCTTATTTTTTATTTATTTATTTATTTATTTATATTATTTAACATCTATTCTAAATCTCCCTAAGGGTATCCGGATGTGCTAAGAAGTAGTAATCCTTATGTAATGCAAACATTACAGCTGTTTCAAACAAGTTATTATTTAGGTTAGAAACTATTCACTTTCTTTATAGATATAATCCTTTTTTAATAGATGAAGGGGGTTGTTTGAACTTCTACAATTTGGGTTAGGCCTTTCTTTCAATTAAGTATAAGAAATCTTTAAAGATTATTTATTTTTATAAAAAAGTAATTAATTAATCTAGATATATAATTAGATACTATTCGTTAGGGTTGAGCTTTAGGGGTGGGGAGTGTATATAGATTATTAGGGTCGAGGATATATAGAAAAAAGAAAAGTTAAGGTAGAAGAGAAAGGTTGAGTTTTGGATTAGAGGGATATATTTGGGTGTAGTATAATAGTATTCATTCTATTCAAAACTGGGATAGATCTGGGTATAGAATTTTGAGAATGTAATTAGTTTAATAAGATTGTTTGGCTTCAATAGGAGTTTTTTGATATATACTATTATATACTTCTTTAAATATATATATAGGGGAGCTAGTAGTTAGTTGGTTCTTTTTCGATTATTGATTAGATATTAGACAAGTAGAAAAGGGTTTTTAGTATATTATATGAATATTCCATTTTATTGGATTAGTGATTGAGTTGGATATAGTAAATTGCAAAATCACTATAATTAGTTTTTATTATAAGGAGCTTATATAGTATACCCCTAAAGATCTTTAATTCTTTTAGCTCTCTTATATAATAACTTGATTATTATATTTTGTATATAGGGAAGATTGTAATAAATATATTCAACTACTATTCTGCTTCTATATTACAACATTTCCTGTAATAAATAAATCGAGCTCTATTGATTGTAAATAGATATATAATCTTGTAATCCATTATATTAAAAGTATTTGTATTAATTAATTGATCTACTTCCTTATTGCCTATAATCCCTATATAACTAGAGAACTATTTAATTCTAATATTATACTAGCTTATTACCTTATAGCACTTATAGAAGGCCTATTATAAGGTGGTTAGTGTACTTCTCTATATTCCTTATATAACTAAGGTACTATTAATATATATCTAGATCCTATTATCTATTAGTTTATTAAACATTTTGAGGAGATATTTTAATCCTTACTATACTCCGATTGCTTTTGTATCAAAGATATAAGAATCGCTATGAATCTTATTATAATTGAATATAATCTGTTTATTGTTTTGAAAGATTATATACCTATATCTGATATATCGATTGTTATTTACAATCTGTTTTGAATCGTTAAAGAAAATTGTATAATTATTAGAGGGGAAAACTGTTAACCACTTTTTAAAGACTTCAGCTATAGTTTCCTTATCCATTCCCTTAATTAGATTAATTCAATATTCTATTAAGAAATAAGAATATAAGAATCTTAATTACTAAATAATTATTAAATCTTTATAAATAGTTTATATAGAGTACTTGCCCCTTTTCCTTTTATATAGATTAAAGATTTTAAATGATTTATAAGGAAATAATATAAATTAACTATTTGTAATTAAAAGGCAAAGTATAGTTTCGCCTACTCTAGGACAATAGGTCCTAATAGAAAGCCAGCCTCAACTATTAATACTACAATTAGAATAGTTCAATAAATTGAAATAGCTCTCTTTATTAGATATAGCCTTTGATTTTAGTATTTATTAGTAATCTGTTTTAATTAGAGTTTAGTATTCCCTTATACTATACTTCTATTCCAAATAAAACTATAGGAAATATATAAATAATTACTACTTTCTAAAAGTATAAGGCTATAAGATTATACTCAATATAGGCTATCGATTATATATATAAAGCTATTCTCATTATTTTTATTATATATACCTTAATATATTATAAAAAGGAGAATCATCAATCAAAGAGAATATTTAGCTATTTGAATATAGATTGTATTCTAATACTTGTAAATACTAGTATTAGGGAGATTATTAGGTCCCATCTAATTATTAATAGCGGATTAATTGAATTATACCTTCTAATCAAATATAAAAATTCGAATTTCTTTAGTATAAAGAAGACCTTATTATCTATACTCTATCGAATAATCCGTTGGATTTATTACTAAAGAAATCTAATATTAATTAAAAGATTCTTCAAAAAGTAATATATAGTTATATTATTAATATACCCAAACTAATATTTGATATCCTGATTTAGAAATTCAATTAGATATAGAGTATAAAGGATAGAGGATAATAGGGAGTCTTGTAGTATATTATAAACGATTAGATATTCTTTAATTGTAATCCCTTCAAATTTTACCCTTACTCTTTTATCTATCAGAAACAAATCAATTAATTATAGAAATAATATCAATTATCCTTATTTAATTATTCAATTGATAAACTATTGCTTTAGAAATATATTATAGATTCCCTATATATCTATTGTAACTAAGGAAATAATATTCCCTATTATTAATACTAGTTCAATATTATATATGAAAGTTATTATCAGGTTTATAATAAATCTTTTTGGGCTCTATAATATTGTAAGCTGATTATTCTATATCTTATAACTATCCAGGATATCTAATTAGTTATATATCACTTAAATCCCTTTCTAATATATGAGATAAGGATTATTAAATACCAAAAGTAGAATAACAATCTATCCTTTTTATCAATCTTAAGAAGCATTATTATCTCTACTAATTTCTATCTCTTTGGGTAGTAGTTTAGGGCTAGATAAGATATGAAGATTTCTATAATAAAACTTTTAATATTCAGTTAATATATTTTAAGGAGATATATTATTGTCCGATCTATTCTTAGGGAAGTGTATCGAATATTGATAATATATTTCTTAATCTTTTTTATAATGATTGTTTTTTTCTATGAAAGTATTGATTGCTATATTTAGTTTTGTAGTAGATTTATTAGGAGATTATTATCCGCTTTGCATTTATCAAATATAGCTGTAAATAGGGCTTCAGCCTTTTCCTTAGTATTTATAATCTTCTATTCTTCTATTATTAATAGTAGGGCTCTTCTATATCTCGTGTTTAGTATTAAAGTCCCTTTCAATAATTATTTCTGTCTTTGGTATAAGCCTTATAATATACTTTATAATATCCAGGATAAGCAATGCTTTATATATATTAAAGATCAAATAGCTGTTCACTTTTATTTAGAATAGATTCTTATCATCTATATACCCCATTTGTTATATTTTAAGATTGGATTTCTTTTATATATAGATTAGTATTCTCAAGCTTTAAGTAGTTCCTTTAGAGTTATTTTGTATATCCTATATATCGATTGATTGATAATAGTTATAGGCAAAGTAATTTTGAATCGCTGAGTTTGTATACAAATAGGGCTTCTAAATACAGATTATATCTATATAGGCTTTATTAGCTATCTGCAATAATATGATATAATTCAAATAATTTCTATCTATATTAGTCTATACAATTGTAAACCCTTCCCCCCTATTTGAATTGATATTATTTGTATTACTTATATAGATTATAAAAAAGGAGATCTAGAGTTTATAGAGGGCTTTATATTATTTATCTTTAGATTGATTAAATTGAACATTTTCTTTATTAGTATTTTTATATTTAGATTTTATTAGATATAGTTATATAAAGGCCTTATTGAAGCTACAGTCGAGATGCTCACTGTATTTGTATTGGAGGACCGGGGGTATTTGCAGTTCTCATTCTTATATTTAGTAATTCTAGCCCCCGGTTTGAGGGGAATCATTGATATTACTATACGGGGTACTGTTCTATTTGTAGTATCCCTATATAGTGCCAAATGATCCCTCTAGCTAACTATTCTAATAATATAGAGTTCCTTTCCAATAAGAATAATTAGTTTCTTATTGTAAACCCTAGGTATTGTTGGGTAGATTATATATTCTGATTAAAATGGTTTAAGGTAATTAGTATATTATACCGCCCTATTGTATTTATAATATATAAGGAATCCAGAGTATTTGCTCGCCCACTTATTGTATATAGAGTATTAAGGTTTGCAATAATATATAAATAGGTTATAATACTTTTGGCACCCTATATTATAAAGTCGAGAGCTCCTCGATTTATCCAAAACTATTGAGAATGAGCTATTATTGAAAAGCTAGAATTTAAATATTTACTTAATAAATCCAACAATTTAAATAATTCTCTTTATAATTAGATTAACCCTTGTATACAAAAGATAAAAAATAATTGATTTGATTCCAGTTTGAATAATAATCTCCTTTTGAATCAGCTTTTTTGAAATAAGAATAGGTGCTCTTTCAATATAATAAAAGCTATACAGGATTTATAGAATTATATATATAAACTAGATTTCTAATTATAATATACTTGTTATTCCTAAAACCTTAATTAGATATTTAATATTATTTGGCTTTATAATCTCAGTGTGAATTATTACTAAAATATATTGGAGTATCCATTTAATAAGGTTCCTATTACATAATATAAATCCAGGGATTACACCTTTGATTTTGAATTATAATAAAAATATATTCTTCATTACAAAAAGGATTGAATTATTTATTATAATAAGAATTATTTGCTTATTACAATCCTAATCTTTCTTCAATTTATATACCTCCAATCAAATAGTACTTAATTCTATACTATTGATAGGGATAGTCGAATTAGATTCTAATTGTTTTTGATATTTGAGATTTAATTTGAATCTTTAATACTTCTATATATATCTCTCTTAATTATTAAATCTATTCTTTTAATACTTTTTCCTCCTTACCAAATAGAATAATCAATACAACCTTCTTAAAAATAGCTATATAATTATATTGATACTAGTTCATCTTATATTTCTTTATAAATCCGTTAATTAATATAATGAAAGCTTTGTTCACTTTATATTTATCCTTTTCCATTCTATTAGCTTTCTTGAAATATTCCTTAATTACAATGAATATAAAGTCTATAATTGATTAAATAACTAAAGATAAGAATATATTATATTTGGGATTGATTGAAAGAAATACATCTCAATTCAATTGATTCAGGCTACAATTACAATTGTAATCGTATAATAGCAATAATATACTATAGGATATAAGTATAATAAAACGTGTATTCGTAATAGATCAATTGAGCTACTTGTAGTTTATACATACAGGGCAGGTTATTTGATAATGCTCGTAATAATGATAAATTAGCTTATATTGGGATTGAAATCTATATTTGTATAGATATTTATTCTTGATTTATTTTATAGGTATATATAGGTATAGCTATTAAAAGATTAATATCGATTATATATTAATATCTATTATATTATTCTAAGAGTAAAGTAATACCAAGGTTTTTTTAGATAAATAGAAATATAGAACTTCTTTTTATAATCGAAGTTTATTTTGTATTTTCTTGAAAGATAAATGAAAGTATAAAAGAATTTAAAGATTACTTTTAATTTGAAAAAAGTATTAGAAATCAATAGATTGAAAGCTAATAGTAAAAGCTTCAAATATTACAATTATATTATTAGAGAATAAATTCCCTATTCCCTTATTGATTTATATAGGGATAATTGAAATTTTTTTCTTATACTTACTTTATTTAATATAATTAGTTATTCTTTTTGAGTTTTTTATTGATTGTATAATTAATTATTAATATATTTTAGAATTATTTTAATGAATCAATAAAGAAAGAGCAGTTTCATAAAGATAAACAAAAGGACCAGATTGCAATTCTTATTATTTATATAAAATAGATAAAAGAAAAAGTAGATGGATATATACACCTTTGGAATAGCTATACAATTCGAAAGGATAAAACTCAACCCTATTACTTTACTAACAAACCTTTTATATTATATTGATATTCCTAAATAGAATATACAAATAAAGGAAAAGCGATATTATCTAAGCTTTGTAAATAGCTTTTATTTGATTATAAAATATAGGGTATATTTTCTATTTTATTATTAATTATATATTTAATTATCTTCATAGATATTAATGAATACCTTTTATTAGCTACTATTGAGTTCTATTAAGATTTTGTTTAAAGTATTGAATATAATTTAAACACTATGAAATCAAATGATGAAACACAGTATAGGAAGCTTATATATATACTAATTTATAACTCTTTACAAAAGTATATTCAAAAGCACCTTGATTGTGATAAAGAACTATTTTTGTATTCATCTTTAATACTAACAGATAGATATAATAGAATAATAGAAAAAGAAGAGACTATAAATGATATAATATACAATAACTACAATTTTATATAAGCTTATAGGTATTATATAAAAGAAATTGTTTTGAATAAGAAAATGGATTACTTAATTAGAAGTATATTGGATATTGAAATTAAGAATAATAGAATAATTGATAGGGATTAGGCTAATCAGAATTTAAAGGTTTAATTTTCTTAAATAATTTATATTCCTTTCTTTTACTTTCAATTATACAATCAACAATTTCATTTATTCATTTATATTTCTATAATGAATTGAATTTCAGATCAAAATCTATTATGGATACCTTATTACCCTACTATTAAGAAAAAACATTATATATCAATAAAATTCTGTATTTATTATAATATAACCAATCCTATTATCGGAATCGAATTTATATCTATATTATCTGGATCTCCCTCTGAATCAATTCCTATTTCCTTTAGCAAAAGCTATATAAAAAACAAAAATATTCAAATAGAATCTACTTTATTGTTTCAATAATCAATAAATATATCTCAAAATTGTATATAACTAAAGCAAAAAGTTATCGATTATATAAATCAATAAGAACAAAAGAAATTAACAAAAGAATAAGATTTATATATTAAAATAAATATTAAATCCTTAAAGAATATTAGCTTAATAAAGAAATCTGGATTAGAATACAAAAATAAAAAAACTATTCTATAGATTGCTACTATTAAATTTACTATTAATTTATCTTAAATTAAAATAATCTACTTTTATTCTAATCTATATATTATAGAAAATAATCTCAAAACTCTATTGAAATGAGTATTAATTGGTTTGCTATATCTATTTATTTTTTATATTATTTCTTATATATTTTCAATTTTTTGGAATAATTGAATTGTATATAGTTTAATATACCTTATAAAAGAATTCGCTTTAACATTTGATAATTATTTATTCGAAAATCTATATATCTAATTATAAACCGAGATCCTCCCTTTATTATAAAGAAGTATCTATTGAGTCTAATTATAAGGTTCTAATAAATATTAATATTTTATTGATAATTTTGAAAAGATTCAATTCGGGGGTTTGTTGATGATATTAGTTAGGTGTAAGATATTCGTAGGCAATACTTTCGAAAATATCAATATACTATATAGATTTTTGGAAAATGGGAATATTTTTAAGGGAAAAGATGATATCTATTTTATATTTCTATTTATAGAATAAGATATCATTGATTATAATTTATAGAATATCAATAAGAGCTTTTGTATAATAAGGTTATCAATTAGTTTTGAGGTTTCAATCAAATCTGAATTAGTTGATTTCAAAAGAATAGTATCGAAATCTAGGGTATCTTTTAAATATTTAATCAAAAGAAAGTTAATTAATGATTCCAAAATCAAGTTTGAATTGATAGAAGAGTATTTAAAGAAAAGAATTAAAGTTATATTTTTAAGGGATAAATCATTTAAAGATAATAATATTTAAATGATTTTAGACCTATTTGAGTATTTATTTGAAGCTAAATAGGGTAATAAAATATTAGAAAATATAATTTTAAATAAATCGAATTTATTAGTGAGTTATATATCATTTAGTATATAATTTAGATTATTGATTATATTAAAGAGTATTTATAATATTGAATCTTTATTTATTACTTTCCCTTTTAATGAACTCGAATTTTCTCAATTATTTTCTTAAGGTAATTTTATTAAGGTTATTGAAGCAATTCCAATTTTGTAAATACTATAATATATTAGATCTTGAGATAACTTTCTTAAAGAGATTGACTTTTATAAAAAGTTAGTTAATAGAAAAGCTGATAAAGAAAAATAATAATATACAGAATGAAATTTGGCAATATCTGTTTTTCGGTAATCAAAAGTTATTTGTTTTGAATTTCTGGGTTTTTTTATTATATAATCGATATTCTATTTATATACATAATATTTGAAAGATATTATTATAAATCAAATAAGAAATATAAAAGTGTAATATATATTACTTATATTCTTTGTTCAAACTAATTATATATTAATAATTAGAAAAGAAAGAAAATCCTTTTTTTCCTTATCAAATAAATATAATTAATATATTATTGTAATATAACTTTATTTGATTATTTCAAAATGAATTAATAATATTATATTATAATAAAAGTATTATAATAAATATACAATAAGCACCCCTCCTTTTTATTTATCTATCTTATTCCTTTTCATTAATCTCAATTATCTATCTTTTTCAGCTATTAATAGATCGATATGATTTAGAATAAGTTGTATATCTTTTAGATCTAGTTTGTGTTACTATTTCAAGTATTTCTAATAAAATCGTAAACTTTTCAAGATCTATATCTTGTATAGTATAGGTTCTATTCTTACTCTGTTTTTTGTAATTGATATAAGCTTTTTGAAACTATTGCTTTAGCTTTATATATTTTATAAAAATACTTTTACCTTTTTTATATTTCTGGTAAGGTTTTTGTTTCAAAGTGTTTTTAAAATAAGAAAGATAATTAATTTATCTAAAAGAATTATATTGATATAGATATATATATATCGAGATTGAATAATCAAAGCTTTAATAATATATATATTATATAGAGGCTCTTCTAAAGTATTATTATATTGAAATTGAATTTTATATAGAATCTTTATTTCGAGAAGTTGAAGGTAATCTATATATATAGAATAATATTTCAATTAGTGAAATTTTAATAAAAATTATAATAAAGAAAAAGGAAGGAGGTGTGTCACGGAAATCCCCGTATTATGTGTATCACATATTCACATGCACTAATACAATACAATCCATATCCAGGACTATACATAATCAAATAGCAATATAGTATATCCACTTATTTCATTAATAGATTATATATTCTATTCCTTTGTTTATATAGTTTAGATATAGATTAATATTTTTTATTAAGCGATTATATCGCTTATATCTATATATATATATAGAAGGATAAATTATTATAATCAATTTCTAAGTTAATCAATCTTATATATTTTTATATATATTTTTCTTTAATCTTCAAAGTGATTAATAATATAGTTATCCTTTGTAATAGTTATAAGCCTGGTCTGCTTTTGAAATTGTATATATATATATGTTTTTTTGAATTATTTAATACTTTATTTATTCTTATTTACAACTTTCTATTTATATTCAATTCTTCATTATATTGAAAAACAACTCTTCGGAAACTTCTATTCGCTTAATTATTTATAGATAATAGGTAAAATAGTATCTATAATTATAGCACCTTTATACTTCAAAAGGAATCTAGAAAGATATAAAACTATTAGATAATATTTTAATTTCTTTTACCCCAAATCTAAATAGCAAAAACTCAATCTAGATGATTCCAAATACTAAAGAAAATTGACTTACAAAAAAAGCATCTAAACTTATCACTATTTCAAAACTTATAGAAAGATATAATGAATACAATATTCGGGAATATACTATTAAATACAAAATATATAAAAATCAACTAAAATAAAATTAATAAGAAGATATACAAATAAAAACTCCTATTCTACCTACTCTTTATACTTTTCAAAATATATTAACTAAATACTCCATATTTCAAAGAGAATACTACAATTTGTATAATAAATATAATCTTATAAATAAAATATATCAAAATATCTATAATTGAATAACTCAAATTATAAATTCCTTTTATCTTTTCGAAATAATAATTGAAAATAAGATTTTAAAAACACTTCTATTTAAAATGATTATCCGAATATTGAAAAAGAAGTTTGCACCTACTAATACAATAGCAAAAATTACTATAACTTAAAAATACAGAAAAATATTTCAATAAACTATTTTGAAGCGAATTGATCTAATAAAATAATATAATAAATAGATTAAAACTTATACTAATACAAAAGCCTACAATATTGAAATCGAAAATGATTTAACATTAATTAATTTCTTAAATATAATAAATACTTATATACTCCCCATTTGAACTAATATAATATTTATTTAAATCGAAATCAATAATTAACTCAATATTCCAAATTACTTGTTAAAACAATACAAGGATATTTTTAATAATTTAATTTACTAAAATTTATTAGTATCAAAAAGCAAAGGTATTTTCTCAATTATAAATCCTTCTTTTTTATTTCTATTAAATAACAATTCTTCTTCAATATTTAAAAAAGGGAAGAAAGAAAAGAAAAATAAATAATAGAAAAAGAAAGATCTATATATATATCTATATAAACCAAAATCAAATTGAAAGTAAAATAAAGCTAGTCTAATCTATTATATAAAAACTTATTAATCAATAGAATTTATATTTATAGAAAAATACAATTCAAAAAAACCCTTTACTTTTTCAAAAAAAAGAATATAATACTATCCGAGATTATATCAAAAATGAAAGATGAAATTCAATACAGAAAATTTGGGAAAAAAAGAAATAGTTTAAATCAACTATTGATACTATAAATCAAATTAACCTTAAAGTATCAATAATCACCTATATTATATAAAACAGATTTACAAAAGGTATGTTACGGGAGCTGCCTCTAGGGTCACGTGGAAGTGTCTAGAGATCTCTCGA
>JBBMOJ010000255.1:0-58615 GCA_038090695.1 Sclerotinia spermophila | reverse complement strand
AAGAAGATTAATTAGATTAATATATTAAAAACAATTTATTCAATATATTATGAAAGTATTGAAGAATTTATAACAATAACGAAACAATCACTTCGTTAAGTACGGATTCTACCACTACAGGGCATATAAGTAATACAAATCCAAGCTTACTGATGTTGGTATTGAATAGCTGATATAATTTTCGATTTAACAACACCACAGTCTTCAATCTATTATCAAAGACAAAGCCCAAGGAATGATTCCCTTATATTGCTACTACAAACAAAGAGATGCAGTCTAGACACGCAATACATAATCACTCTAATATAGGGGCAGATAACCGAGTATCTGGTCCGTGCATCGATACTTGATCTTGTCTAGAAGATGAAATGCAGAACGACCATGTAATTACAAATAGTAAGAATCTACGATAATTCGTCTTCTATATCAGCTGAGTAGGAAGTAATATTTTTGTATACCAATCTTGAGAATGTTCTGATCAGAAGTTCAGGTATGTTTCGCTCACATGAATGGAAATAAGCCGGCACAGCATCAGAATCCCACCACGTCTCATTCGCAATAATACTCCATCATCCAAATCAATTTCATAGCATCAAACCCTAAGTGGTCGCGATCGTTCCATAAACTCGTCCGCAGCAGTACGTATCAATCAATCCAGAGCCTCTAGATCCAGACTACTGGAATCAACGAAATGCGTACAATACCACGTGACTGACAAGCAATTCCACCAACGCCTCACCACATCTCCAAAATAGGGTATCATCGGTAATTTGTTGAGTTTCCTAGACCATCGATTCCAGCTGTTGAACACCTTCGAACTCGAACCTCTCCAGACAACAATAACTTGAAGACTCTTCCTGCATCGTGGTCGTGTCAGCTTCATTTCGCTTAGAACTATGAATAACGATTTCACAGCACGCAACGTTCCATCCACTCCCGTTTCTCCAAAACAACCCCCTTCTCTCTCTCATTTACATCCCCCCAACTCCCGTGAATAGCATCAAATCCAGCCATCGAACAGATTTCAACAACCCCCAATCTCAACACGAGAACCAAAGAAATAGAAATCCAAATCCTCCCCACAACCTGCCTTCCTGCCTAAACCGCCAAGTCCGCACGTGCCAATCCTCACGTGTTATTTTTCATGTGCCGTAATTCTACCTGCAAAAGCGCAGCTGTAGCCTGCCCTGTGGTGGCAAAGTTAATATTATAAACGAAAAGAAATTCAATATAAATCCCTATACTAATTTCTATTTCGTATATTATAATTTAAAGTTCTTTTCATTATTAACAAAATACCTATTTTATTAGTAATAAATAAAATCCATATTTTTTGTAACCCATTTATTATTAAATTTTAATAGAAAAAAAGAAAATATTGACTCAAAGGATTTTAGAATTTTTCAATATTAGATTTAAAAAGAAATGAATGAAGAAGTATATATATATAGAATTAAGGGAATAAATATAGAAAAGAGGTATATATATATAGAATTAAGGGAGTAAGTATAAGAATTAAAATATAGGTGAAAGTATTAATCGAAAATCTAAAGGGAAGTGAATCTATTTATACTTTTGATATATTCTTCAATTATAAGCTTTACTATTGTACTATATAATACAGAATATATTATATAAATAACAATCTAATCTAGTTTCAATCTATATAGATTTTACTTAACAAAAAGTTGCTTCAAATCTAAATTTTCAATTTAACTTTTCAAAAATCAAGAAATTTAGAAAATTCATTAAAACCCTATTGATTGAAATAAGCTTTATTAAATACAAAAAGAAGATTAATTAGATTAATATATTAAAAACGATTTATTCAATATATTATAAAAGTATTGAAGAATTTATAATAATAACGAAACGATCACTTTATTAAGTATCGATTCTGTTATTATAGGGCTGTCGATCCATTGAGAAATGTATGCGCGTTTGACTGGAATGAGCGAAAGGAGGTGATTAATAGCAAAGATTGGGAATGGGATGGAAATATATGTGAAGATATAAAGATCGTGGCTTTGGCTTGAATGTTAAGAATTGTATTAATTGTTTTTGTTTTTTATATTTTGGTAAGGTTATTGATTTTTTAAAGATTTTGGGAAATTCAAGAAAACTTTGTCTCTACATAGGTTACTGTCTATATACCGGAAATCTGGTACGAGATATATTAGCAAACACCACAATACATAATTGAAACAAGAAAGAAAGAAAAAAAAAGCAAAAGCAAAACGCACCATCGACTTACTCACCATGTTCACCTACCCTCTCTTCAACTCCTTCCCCGTCGAAATCCACGGTTTAATCCTCGAACAATGTCCCCCCAACGACCGTACCTGTCTCCGACTCACGTGGTATGCTCCCTCTTTCCTCCTCCATCTTCCCCCTCCTCCAGCTTCTCATTTCCCTCATCCAACGTATAGAAAAATAAATACTAACCACCCCCCAAGTAAATCCCTCTACACCCTCTTACCCCCCAAAACCCCCATTCCCCTCGACTACGCCCCCGCCCCCGAAGTCTTCTGTTCAAAACCCGAGACATCGCATATATCCCCCGTGGAGAAAAAACAAGGCTTCCCCATTCGCAGATGCGGACTGGGAACCCAACTATGGTAATTCTTCTTTCCTAGTTCCCTTTTCTCTGACAAAATTCACCAATTCCTCTCCCAATCACCAACCGCTCTTCAAACCAGTAAAGAAAATATACTGATAAAAAAATCCACCAGCCATGATCGTTCCCTCCACTATAACAATTCACTCCGGGCCTGCGAAAACCTCGCCCCTTTAACGCGAAAAAAAAGTAGTGCTTCATATTGGGACGAACATTGTGAGTGTTTTTCGCGCTCAGGAATGCTGCACAAACAACTGCAAACATGGATGCCCAAGGATATGAAATATTGCCGCGAGTGTGGTATTTTTACCCGGCGGCGGAAGACGAAGAATGGTCGATGTAAGAATTTCCTTATACATCTATATCTATATCTCTTTTGATATTGAACATTGGAGATCAAAGATGAAATATTAACATCCAAAACAGGCACACACGGCCGCAAAAAACAATACAACCCCAACGCGCACATCACATCGAATCTCTGGACCAACCACAAAGGACGCGGTGGGTATTATCGCAAATTGTGGAAGAAATGGTTCAAGTGCGTTGTTACTTCCCCTCACTAATTCAGCCTGTCTGCTAACACAACGCAGCAACGCCGCCTTCGACGCTATGGAAAAGCGATTGCGTCTGAGGCAGCGAAATCGCAATCCGCGATATAATCTAAGGAGGGAATATATGCCCCGTGCTATTTCGTTGGATACGTCGTGGTCGAGACATGAGTGAGGGGGTTTGGTGGTGGGTTATGGGGGAGTGTTGAGTTTGTTTTGGATAAGAGGGCGAGGGAGAGGGAAGAGAATGTGGATGAGGAGAATATAGGGGAGATATGTTTGGCGCTGGGAAGGGAACAAGAGGTGAGAAAATTTCTGGATCAAACCACCCAGAAGCCAAATGAAAAACCATTGAACACTTATCTTATTCTCATGAATTTTAATATCTCAAACAACATACATTCAAAAGGTTCCGATTCTATTTCTCATCTCGTCTATAATAGTATAATCCCATAGCCATGGGGCGGGGCGGAGGCTGGAGTGTGGAAGACCCCAATACTCATTAATTCATCTATCCTCGCTATCCCTGTGGTGGCAGAATCCGTACTTGACAAAGTGATCGCTTTGTTACTACTATAAATTCTTCAATATTTTCATTATATATTGAAAAAAATATTTTAAAAATATTAATCTAATTAATCTTCTTTTTGTATCTAATAAAGCTTATTTCAATCAATAGGGTTTTAATGAATTTTCTAAATTTCTTGATTTTTGAAAAATTAATTAAAAATTTAGGTTTAAGGCAACTTTTTGTTAAGTAAAATCTATAGGTTTTATTTGTTTTTCAATTTATATTATATCTATATTTTGAATCTTTTATTGATATATAGATTGAAATTAGATTAGATTCTTATTTATATAATATATTCTGTATTGTATAATACAATAATAAAGCTTATAATTGAAGAATAAATCGAAAGTGAAATGAAACGATTTGTGAATAGATCCACTCCCCTTTAAACTTTCGATTAATATTCCCACCCATCCTTTAATTCCTATATTTACTCCCTTAGCTCTTTGATCCCCTCCTCTTAGTTTCTATATATATACCTTTCCATCCACCTCTCTTTAAACTCTAATATTGAAAGATTCTAAAACCTCTTAAACTAATATTTTCTTTTTTTCTATTAAAATTCAATAATAAATGGGTTACAAAAAGTACCGATTTTATTTGTTACTAACGAAGTGTATACTTCGTTAGTAACGAAAAGAACTTTAATATCGTAATATACGAAATAGAAATTAGTATAGGGATTTATATTGAATTTCTTTTCGTTTATAATATTAACTTTGCCACCACAGGGTATCTCTATCCTTCCTTCTTACTCGCTTACTTATCAATTCACTTTATCACCGATATCGTATATCAATCCTCAAATACATAAAGACATAGATCCTCACATCCTCAAACCATCCGAAACAGAAAATCACACGCTCACACCACCAAACAAACCAATATCAAAACCATACATACACACATACACACATACTCTACAAAACAAACCCCCCATATCCCCAAATCCTCAAATCACCAATCACACAAAAAATCCATCTACCACCCACCTCATCTCAGCTAAAACAAAATTTAAACTATACACTATACACTATACACTATACACTATACATTATATTCTACCAATATCACAGCAATATCGCTTGTCGAGTTATCATATTTGGGGTGGAGAGGGGAAGAAGGCTGGTACTCGATACTCGTGTATAGATAGCTAGATAGATAGATATACTATTCTTCAAATGGATTATAGTAATAAATATGGAGTTATGAGGAAGCTGTGGAAAACGCGGGAAAAGGGGGAAATGCAGGAGTTGCCAGTATAGGACCATATATATGTATATGAATTCCGCCCGTATGGAAGATATCAGGATCGGGAAAATTAGGATTGGAAAGCTGAAAAGTTGTAGTTACGATGGATGGAGTTCAGGGACTATACTATGTAAGCGGATATAAACGAATGGGATCATCGATACCAGTATTGTAAGTAAATATGATAATTAATATTTTAGGCGACTGTTCAATATACGGAAGCTTTCCCAAATTTTTTTACTGCAAATAAAAAACATCTTACCTTCAGACCCATTGATCGATCATACCACATCAGGAAATCAGCAAACACCAAAACAATTCCCCCAAAAGCCCTAGAAAACTCATCGAGGGGAAACGGCCCTTTTCCCCCTCCATTCTCCTCTCATCCCACCGCTTTCAAACCCTTCCCCCAACTATTCCAAGGCTTATGGAGTACAGTAGTATGAGATCAAAATGTTTTGTTGTACAACCAGCATGCAAATTGGGGAAGCGGAAACGGCCCTTCTTCCTCGCCCTTTTCCCCCATTCTCCTCTCACCCACTCCCCAACTGTTCACAATATCTTAATATCACAATGATCAGCAAACATGATTGATACATGGTGAATAAATATTGATTTCCTTCGAGCAAGGGATACAGCTGTAGGGACATGAGAGCCTGCACTTGCAATTGCGTACTTCGATTTATTGAACCAAAATTGGGACTTCAATAACCATCTATAGAGACGACGGCAAATCAGCCATCCAAAGTTGTGTAAAACCAATGTTTGTTGCCCACCAGGACATCGGACCATTGAACCAATGCAAATACATGTTCCACATCTCGTACACAAATATGGGACGCGCTGCCTTGTGATCTCGCAATGATAACATTTTTCAAATCGTAACATCGTTCTAGCATGTCTTATGCAGCAAACCCACCTTATCTTATAAATCCGACAGATTATGTAAGTTTAGTGAGGCTCTCAAACCATTCGACCAAGCCATCGGATATCTCACTCGATCCGACCAAACCGTCGTTGCCAGCGCGGCAATGATTCCAATTATTTTACGAAAATCAAGGAATGTCCAAGAACAGAAAAGCAAGCGAGGTACCAATCCATGGATCCAATTATGGAATATCTCGTCCCCATTAAAAGAGCGGATCAATCTATCATTTGCCCCACTTGCCGGTTATCCATTTCCAGGACATCCGATGGCCATCGTTACCTATGATGCTCACCTCCAGAGCCTCATTTCTGGTTGTAAAGCCTCGAACTGTGTCGCAAGGGGTATCCTTTACCCTTTATACTCACCGACATGCGGTTCCATAAGGTATGCAGAGCCTTACTCACGAGAAGAAGTCTTTGATTGAATCGCCAAGATGACTGAAGCGGCGAGCGCGGACCGCAGGGTGATTAAAACTAACCCATGGCTAATTAATAAGCCACTTTGAAGGGTTTGCAGTAAGGCATAGAACCCTTAAAAAAAGAGTCCGCCATCAGGGAACTTCGTGCTTGAACGTAGGACAGAAATAGACCAACAAACATGTCATGCCCAGCATATTTGCAAATGAACACTGCCAAAATCTCAATTTCCTAGTGCAATGCACGAAACATCCGATCAAGTAATGAAAACAGGATTGAATAATGCGCACATAAGTCGATGCATCGTAAACAAGCGCTGTAAATGCCAACTTTAGACCATCAAGATTTGCACATAAGCACTTGGCAGGCGTGGCAAGTCCAAAAATTGTAAGCCAGGACGGAAATTGTTCGTGTACCGAAACCCCCTAGACATCAGATCCTTCTAGCGATGTTCTAGCGTGGTTCTAGCGTGTTTAGGGAGTTCCACCTACATGAGCCCAGCCCTGTAAAAAAATAAAAATTTGACGGGCTTCAGTGCGAACAGTGAGCGAGGGACAAAATCGGTGCAGGACCCTACCAAAAACTTTCCCGTCTTTCGATATTGGAAAATTAATAACAATATTCGTGACGGGCGACTATCTGTTGCTCGATTTTTGCATTAAACACGTCTATCCTAGAAATATTCAGAGAATTCCTTATCCATTTGTTTTATTCCGTGCGCGAGGCGAGTCGGAAGGATGTGTGTTAGGAATTGCCGATGTTATTCTAGTGCCGGCTTCTTTGTGGATCAAAACAAAAAGTCAAACTCGATATCAACAACGATTGAATCAGTCAGTCCACCAAAAATATGGAACTCCAGCTTCAAGTGTCGCCGAAATCTCTTCAAGCGGTTTTTCCTCGGTCTATGACGACATAGATCACTGGCAACAGACACCGGTACGCAGGTCCATGATGACTTACTGGGAAAATGTGGTGCTCCGACAATTGGAGAGCATATTAACGCGCCCCCTCTCTGGAGTCTCCTGATTTCAAAAGTTGAATAAATCTCCCCGAGTCTCCCCCCATTTCACAAAATGTCATCCTCTCAGAATCCTCACAACGAATCTCAAGAATACAACATGGCAGACCTCCCAACGCACGACGGGCTCCGTCCTACCCCCAACAATAAGGACAGTTCGATGTCTGATCTACCGGATCTGAAGCAAGAGGAAAATCAGACACCACCTATCGGACGAGTAGTAGGAGGTTCTTTCTTAGAGTCGATGGGCGGTAGCGATAGTGATAATGTTGAAGACGGTCCTTTGAAAGAGGTTGATATCGATATGCCAGAAACACGCACTGAGCTTACCACAAAAGACGGCCAGGAATACATTGTCCTCCATTTTACCAATGGAGATCCGGAAAATCCATTCAACTGGCCTACAGGAAAGAAAGTATTCATCACATTGTTGCTCTGTATGATGACACTTTTCATCGGTTTGGCAACAACGGCGTATAGCAGTGGAATCACATCCATGTGCGACGATTTTGGTGTTTCAACCGAATTAGGACAATTGGGACTCTTCTGCTTCAATATGGCTTGCGCACTTGCGCCATTGTTCTTGGCGCCTTTCTGCGAGTTGGTGGGCAGAAAGATCATTTATATTGGCGCTTATGCGGGTTTCATAATTGTTTTCATCGGATTGGCTCTCGGCAAGAACATCGCAACAATTCTCGTCATGAGAACATTGAGTAATTATTCCTTCTTTCAAGATGACAATATGCAATTACTAACGATGCAATAGGTGGACTGTTTGGTTGTGTAGGTACCATTCTCGTGGGCGGAACCTTCAGTGATATGTATACACCGGATTCAAGAGCTGTTCCAATGGCATGCTTCGCATATGTAGCAATTTTGGGAACGGTTGGCGCTCCAATTTATGCCGGGTTCATCGATGCAGCAATTGGTTGGAGATGGATTGAAGGAATCCAGGGATTGGCAAACTTACCACTTCTTGCTGCAATCCTTCTCTTCTTTCGGGAAACCAGAGGTGGCGTTACATTGCACAAACGTGCCAAGCTTCTCCGAGCTGCAACAGGCGATGAAAGATACAGGGCCGAGATGGATCTTGAGGCAAAGGACTTGAAGGAGATGCTTCACAATTCTTCCGTCAAGGCGGTCAAAATGCTTTCCACAGAGCCTGTCGTTTTCGCTTTCGGGTTGTGGATCGCTTTCGCCTGGTTCGTCACCTTCCTCTTCTTGTCGGTCATTCCAATTACCTTTCAAGAACATCACGGCTGGGGTGAAGGTGTAGCTGGTCTGCCATACATTTCTTTGTGCATTGGTGTGACTATTGCCTTTGGACTGAATTTTTTCCAAATCAAGAAGTACGAGTCAATCATGGCGGACCATAACCACCAGATTGTGCCGGAATCTAGATTGTACGGTGCAATGTGTGGTGCTTGTTTCCTTCCAATCGGATTGTTCATTTACAGCTTCACCCAGTATGGCTTTATTACATGGGTTGCGCCAGCCATTGCACTTGCACCAATCGCCATGGGTATTTTCTTCATCTTCGAATCCACATACAGTTACACTTCGGATTGTTATGGCGAAAATAGTTCCTCTGCTATTGCTGGACAGGGTTTGATGCGTAACGCCTTGGGAGCAGTGGCACCGTTGTTTGCAAGCCAATTCTTCCACAAAGTCGGTAGCCAATATGCCGGTCTGATTCTCGCAATCGCTGGTACTGCCTTGACATTCATTCCCTTCATCATGTTTAAGTATGGACATCTTTTGCGAGCTCGATCCAAGCTTGCTAGTACGCAGAAAGGTGATGAAGAGCAAAAGAACAAGACTGGTCTTTACCCCGCGCCTTTCGTATGAAGAGATTCAGAGGATGTTTCGACTTTGAACAAATGATGGAACGCTGTTCGGCGAACGCGTTCTGTTGGCCTAGCGTTTGGCACTATACATGGGGTGGTTGAATTCATCCGTGTTGTGTGTAAAATCCCAAGCTGTCCTCGCAAGGCAGAGTCTCTTATCGCGGGTCATTTCGCAATTTATTATTATTTAGTGTAGCATAGCATAGCATCGCGGGATCATGGTGTCAATGACTGGGCGATCTGTGATCGGATTTATGAGGAATACTGTAATGGGAAATGTGCATTAGTCGGCGTTCGTCATTTTGGGATAGTATTGGAAAAGGAATATTGTACGATACCAATGAAATTATAGCATTTGCATCATTCATGCATCTTCCACCTGCTTTGTGTATCTGCCAGCCTTTCCCTAGGATTTTCTTGCTTGACTCGCTTGACTATGTCGGTCCACCACTTTGATTGCTGTTCGTAGAGGATCGATAAAGCTCCAGCTAATCTGATGATACATTCCAAGAATTGAGCTCAACGTCATCGTTGTACTAGAAAGTGTTGTTGATTGGAACGGCTGTAACATATTTGTGTTGTAATAAGTTTGAGGTTTTGTGCGATTTTGGTTGCGTTTGTTCGCTCAAGCTTGGTTGGTTGGCTTGTCTCTTGCAAGGTCTACAGTCAATGACGACAATGGAAAGAAACTCGTATGGGACTGAGAGTCATTGTAACAATTATACAAATAGAGATTGTCTTTGAATCTGCAATTGAAAACGTAGGATCTTTCTATCTCTTTTATTAATGCTCGACACCAATTGGTGCGTCTGCAGGCTCTATTTCTATTATCTTTTGTTGTGGGGGTGGGGTATCCGGGGTACGATCCAGCAAGGAAAAAAAAGTTGATTGAGGAGAAAAAGATGAAAGAAACCCATCACGACAAAAGGAGCGGCATTGATACTTTATAATTCTGGAGACTCCGTGTATTGTATCGCTATTGCCATGTATCCTTGAGCAATTGCAAGACTTTTCATGGGGAATTACCCCAAAAGAGGTCGTCCCCGCCATGTGTGGATCATTTTGTTGGTAAAAGCTTTGCCGACGATGAGAGATTCAATTCTCTCTCGTAATTCTTGTGGATCGGTGTGATGATTACCAAATGTCCATAAGAGGTTATTCCGCGACCGTTTGTCGAAAGATGTCATTTATCTCGGGTACTTACACCTTTGTGGGCGAAGTCGTGGTAACGTACCAGTAGATGGTGTGTGAGATGATATATTACATTCGTCGTCGAATTGATCGGAACACATCGTCCGATGGATCACTTGTAATCGAATGAGTGCGACACGTTGAAATGGCCAGTGGCTTAAGACTTGTTAGGCCATCCATATCACCACGCGTGTGATTCATACGGAAAACTTCATTGCTGAAGTGATGGTATCGATTATCTCTCTGGGGAACCTTTTTCATCCTGTTGGTCTCCCCGGAAAGTATCATGTGATTTCAAACTTCACTTCCATTGATGGCGATAAGATTCAGGTCAACCCGAAGATAAGTGTTTTAGATTCCATGAGGAATCAAAAATCTTACCCATTGTGATCGACAGTCATAAGTCGTGGATGACATCGATGATTGACTACAGACACGTTTTGTGTGCCATCGACTTCGAATATCCCGCAAATACGATCTGCGATTGAAATATTTTTGGAACTTCTGATCCCAATGAAGCATCTATCAGTTTTCGATCGACTATTGAAGTTGGTATGATGTGAAAGAAGCAACATTCTTGAATCTCGATGAAGACCAGATGCACCAAATCCGGTGCAAGTCGTGCCTTCCATTTTGAAAATGTTGAGAAGACCATCAGTACACAGCGCCGTCATCGGGTCCTAACTTTATCTGCCCATGGTATTTATTGCTTCTCAATAGTCACTCATACCTATAAGAAACCTTTCTCCCCTATTCGATTATTTCGTTCTACTCGGCGAGCTTATTGAACCAAGCAATCGCGATTTTCTGCTGTTGCTTCCGATAATCTTTTTATGGACGAGATGGATGAGAGAAAAAGTAGCCAAGGTACTTCATTTTCCGATGAAATAAATGAAAAACAACAACCTCAATTTTGCTTGAGATGGGAAAGGTATTCATGCGCGCCACAACGTCCTCGAGGCACTTCAATTATCTTAAGAGACGTCGAGAATGCTCGTAACTGGTCTCCTGGTCTCAAGTATGCCATTTCCGTTTCGGTTTTATACACAGCATTTGCAGCGTAAGCTCTAAACTCTGCTTCCTATAATACCACGTACCCACGTGCTCATCAGATGACAGAACTTTTGGGAATTCAACTTATACAGGAGGTATGCCGGGCGTCATTACATCTTTTGGCATTTCAAAAACAATAGCCACTATTCCGATATCATGCTACTCTGCGGGCCTTGGAATCGGTGCTTTATTTTCAACAGCATTCTCTGAAGTTTTCGGTCGGAGAATAGTGTATAGGGTTACTGCACCTTTAGCATTAATTTTTACTCTCTTGGGAGGTTGGGCTGCGAACTTCGCCACGATTGCTATTGCCCGAGCACTGGCTGGTCTTTTTGCATCTCCTTGTCTGACAGTTGGTGGAGGGATTATAAGTGATGTGTGGAATATCAGTCTCGAGAAAACTGGAACCACATTTGCTGCCTTGTTTGTACTTTTCGTAGTCGCTGGTACTCGTAAGTATGATTGATTCTTTGATTCCGCACTCTCACGACGTTGAGTTCTTAATCCATACTTGACTTTATATTTCTGCCTCCATAACTAACTCACCAATTAAACAGAAACTGGACCTATGGCAAGTGCAGCGATAATAACAAATCATTCTTGGCGATGGGAATTCTGGGTTTCAGCTCTCCTTTTCAGCGGCTCTACAATCATCGCCTATTCCCTTCCTGAAACATACCAACCACAAATATTGCGCCGCCGAGCAGAAGCAAGAATGGGTCTCGTTACCACCAGGGCAACACTTACAAGACTTGTTCTTACCTCTCTTGGGAGACCTTTACACATGCTGCTTGTAGAGCCTACAGTTTTTCCAACCGGTCTGGTTATGGCAATAACACAATCTGTGGTGTTTTCTTATTTTGTGTCGTATGCTGATTTGTTTGAGAAAACTTACCAACACTCACCATATGAAGTTGGAATAGCATTTTGTCCTTTGATAATTGGAAGTATGACTGCACTTCCAACAATTGCCATCTTCGATCGATTGTTTTATCGAAAACCACGAAACGAGGCAATTAGAACCGGAACCAAGGTTGCACCAGAAGAACGGTTATATCCAGCTATGTTAGGATCTATCACACTCCCGATCTCTTTATTTTGGTAACAACATGATTTCATTTTGTTCACCTTTTCATTTACTGACAAATTGACTAGGCTCGCCTGGACAGGTCGCGCAGATATCCCCTCAATTATACCTATCCTATCTGGTGGACTATTTGGCTTCTCCTTTGTTCTCACCATGGTATGTCTCTCAACTGGCCGTAGAAATAATGGGGTAGAAGCTGATCCTAGATTTCGTTAGCTATGTCTCCCAGTATATCATAGCGACTTCTACACTGCTCACTACAGTTCATCAATGCTAGCTGCCTTGACATTCATGCGCTTCTTTGTCTCGGCCTGTTTCCCTCTTATCACACCGACAATACTGGATAAAATTGGTTTTACATGGGCGACATCAATGTTAGGATTTATCACTATATCTTTGATACCAATCCCTTGGATCTTTTATAGGTTCGGTCCTTATTTGAGAACCAAAAGTCATTATATACAGGCGTAGAGTCAAAAAAAAGCGAGGAACTGGATTTAGACATAGTGGTTGAATCCCACTTGTCTCTGATTTGCTATATCTCGACGGCTCAAAATGAGTGGTGAATCTTCTTGCTTCATACCATAGTTAATCTTAATATATATGTAACAACGCGCATAAAAAAACTCACAATATTAAAACATGAAAATTACCTAAACTTTGAAAATGTATGCCACCACCCGCCCCACGAATCTTGAGTTCGGAAACGATAATCTACATTCTCAACCACTCTTCCAACCGAATTCAATACAAAATCAAGTATATAATATCTTCCTCACTGTGCTCTACCCATCTTCCTCCCATCCTCACTAATACCAATAATCTCCTTTGAAATAAACCCTCACTCAACTTGACTCAAAGACCAGCGTACCAGCGCTCTGCGAAGACGAAAAGAGACAAAAGAGAGGGGGATTCTTTAGCACCATCTATTTATCTATCTCATCTATTGTACAAAATTATAAATTCCTTACAGATTGAATTAGATTGGATTATAGAATTCATGAAGTGGAACTTGTTGTAAGGGAATAAGGATTTAGCTTTGGTGCTTTTAGTTATGCTGGTTTTTCTGGTGAAGGTATATTTTATTTTGGATAGGATGGGGAGAAACTGGGGAGTAGTATATGAGCGAGATGGATCTGAAAGATAGTGATAAGGCTAATAAAGTGCTTGATTCGGGGTTCTTGGTTTACCAGTTTTCGTGCCTATAGAGAAGGAAACACACCGATCTCATATATGGATTATATAGAATTATAAATCAATTAACTTAACTTATATATGAAAACAAAAATAAAACTATCATATCAATCTCATGATAGTAACATATACGGAGATTCAGCATTTACTTATTTCAAATCTTACAAGTCAGTTGATTGTATTTCATAAAAATGGAAAAGAAAAGAAAGGAGGAGTATAATTATAATTATTATGGATTATAAAGATTTTTTAAAGATGGATGCTTGATCGATTCGGGCTTCGTGGTTTCGTGCTATAATTGCGTCCACGTGATTGTTCCTCCTGAACAGCAGATGAGCTGATTAGGTTAGTGCGTCTGTGCACATATCGAACGTTGGACGTCGAACGTCGAGATCGGAGGTACTTCACTTGTTTTATGGTACGCTTCTGGGGTTTAGTGGATGATTATGTGAGTTTTGGATGTGAGATGTTGGGTTGAATGAGATGTGTTTAGGTTCTTTGTGAAATTTTCGGTTCCGGTTGTGTTTTTTTTGGGGAGGGGGGGAGATGTTTGTAGATTGTGTGAGATTTGGAGGGAGGGGAGGGGGGTGAAGAAAACTATGTATGAGCGTTCTGCTGCTCTGAGGAGATGGGGTATTTGCATTTGTTTTATTCTCTTGCGTTGAAGTGGGTTCGGTCTCTTGTGGATACATATACATAAGACGAGCAAAAGGAGAGCAGATAGGAAGAATGAGGACAACGAGGAGAGTCGGAATGGCAAGAATCGTATGATGTTCTTTTAGTCCTCGGATGTTCGTTGTAGTAATGGTTGGTCTGTTGCTCTTGTGAAAGGTGTTAGGGTTCTCGAGGTTGTGATGGTGGGATGGTGGGATGGTGGTATGTTGAGATGTCGAGATGTTGAGATGTTTTCTATGATGTGGTGTTGGGGGTGAGTGGGGAGAGGGCGTAAAGGAATTTGAGGATGGGAAGTTGGAGGTTGACGATGCTGGGCATTGGGATTCAGGGAGGGAAGTAAGGTAAAGCGTGGATAAGACAACAAGTAAGACGAAAGTTGTGCGGTGGATGAATTGGAGTGGAATATAGGGAATTTGGATGGCGGATAAAGTGGACAGCGTAAATGGTAGTCGAAGGCCGTTTGATAATCGGTGTGACGTTTCTGGTGTCAATGAGGTGAAGAGTGATGAGGAGTAGGGGTGTGGATTTGAATGTGAGTTGATGGTTCACTGCACTGATTATGACTATTGTAGTGATGGGGGACGACAGTTACTGTTGGAGAATAGGATCCCCTGCTGATTTATCATTGGCCTTACTAGCTAACATGAATATCCAGGAGATTTCAAATAATGAGTATTGAGAGTTGCTGACAATTAGGCACTCTGCCTTCCTTGGCTCTTGCCATTAAGACAAACATGACGACCACGATTCTTTCTGACAAAGTAGTTTGTCGATCCCAGAATTTTGCCAAACAGCAAACAACCATTGAAAATATTGAGTTGTTCATCACCTATTCAAGATAATATGAATACCCAAGACACAAATCCTAGAACAGTGGAATATCTTTGAGGTGTATATATGTGATAAATTGAACTCAAAAATATGGGATGGAACTCAACTGGCAGGGAAAAATTGAATTCACACCATGTGTTTCTACCCGATTCTGCTCTTTTTGATATGGCAAGGTATGAAAATGACTAGAAAGAGATCCAATATTGATTTGTTGGTTTCTACCGTTTAATCAGTTACAATCAACAAGTGGAAGGGTTCGTTTTATTGGAAAAGAATTGGAAAGATGCTGATAGATCACAGAAATATCAAGGATTGGGTTAATGTCTTTTGATACAATAGGTGGCTTGGTCAAGGTCTTGCACCTTCTATTCAAAATGACCTTTGCCCTGAACCTTTTAATTTCACAAGTGAATAACTTGAGAGGGTGAATAATGATATAAAAACAAGATCGGAGGGACTCCGAGTTTTGCCGACTTTTCTATCCTACAGTTGAAGAAGCTCAGTTTTATTTACTTAACAACCAAAACACTTGCTTATTTCAAAAGCGCCCGAACTTTGATTTGTTTTTTCTTTCCAGTTCTGCTTTGCAGAAGGTCGCGAAGATTTCAACCTTGTTACATTATATTCACAATCTTGTATTGCCTTTTTTGACATCGCTACAGTCTTCTTTGTACATCAATCAACATGGCTATCTCTAAGCAACTAGAGGCAATTATCACCAAGATACTTTGCTATAAACCAGCTACTTGGTTCCTTGCTTGTCAATCTGAGCTTGAACAAGTTCCAGAGGATGATCGAGCTGAGTTTGGGAGAATACTTCTTGATGCAATGGATGTTTACAAATCCAAAGTTCAGAATGTCATCCCAATACTGAAGAGGGGACCAAATCTCAACCCGCAAGTCAATATAAGAGCATGGGCTATGATGCATGCTAGATTCCTTGCTCGTCTTTTCATCAAGCATGTAAGTAGCATTCTATATTTACAATTCAACAAACGCTGATAATATCTTCAATAGCCTGCTTTATGCGAGCGATTGTGTGTCAAGCTTTCAAATGAGGCTTATAATCCAGGCTGGCGATGCCATGTCAAGAAACTTAGGGAAATAGATGACCACAAGGAAGAAATTGAGACGCAGGTTGAGACAGCGTGTCGAGAAAGTCAGTTGTTTTTCAGCACTCATTCAGGATACAATTTTATAATCACAAACCATAGTGATCCTACCCATGGTTCTCAATCAAAAGCCCAAACCTCTCCGTGGGTTGAAGCTCAAACTCTACAAGCAGCTGAGGAACTTCTGTTGGCTTTGTCTCGGAGAGCTTCATCACCAGCCACAGGAATTTTTGAGACTGAAAATACTAACCTCCATCCTTTAGATGAAACTCAACATGATTATGGATCTACCTTATCGAGTCTTAAACCTCCTCCTCAAATTCAATCTCTTCAAGTTAATGGTGGTCATGACCAAGCGACCACTTCCAACTCAAAATCTCGCACCAACGAAAAACAACCCAAGCACGTCAAAGTTGCCCTTGCTCTCGAGCAGAGCGCCGCGGCTGAGCTTGACGCCATCAAGAGGATGAACGTCAACTCGCTTTATCGTAATTCTCAAGAGAGAGCCCATCAATCGCATCAAGAAAGCGAGCTTCAAGCCCAGATAGCTTCTCAGGATGGCGATTTATACGGTGTTAGCGACGATGAACTTGATCGGTCCACAAGCGCGAGAAAGTTGAATGGAAGAAATAGAGCTGCCACAACTAGCAATTCTCGCAGAGGAAGTGCACAGAGACCAATAGTTATTGCCGATTCTGATATCGAGGATGAAAATCAGCTCACTCCCGACGACAGTGATGGTGAGTCTACTGCCAGCAACAATCAAGGCGTTGGCGACATGCAAGACATCTCCTCATCTAGAATTAGAGGAGATAATATGAACAAGGCTGCAGCTTCTAGTCTTAGTTCTGAGGTCGAGGACGACGTCAAAAACAGAAATTCTTCTCCTGCAGAGTCTGTTGACGCAGTTGACGATGAACGTTTCTCTCTTCGCGAAATGATTGATGCTATGGAGTTTGTCGCAGAGCATCCTTGGATTTGTGAATACTTATTGGTCGACCATGTCTGGGACGAATACAAGCTCTTTCATGAGTACAACACCGAGGCGTTGAAGTTAGCCGAAGAAGAGATTGCAGAATCAACCATAGCTGCTGCGAAAGAAGCTACAGCGGCTACACCCCAGGGCGAGGAAGTCGACCGATCAGAATTTTCTGTGCACCGTACGCGGAGTACAAGCCAGGCTTCCGATTCGTCCAGTGTACCTCCCTCTCGTCCTTCATCTTCCGTTTGTCAAGCAGAAACAGTTGATGAGCCTAACGTAAATACTATGACAGCCGCCGAAGAGGCAAAGGCAATTACTGCGGCCTCTAAGGCTGCATGTGCCAATCGTAACTTTCAAATGCAAGTTGCTACGGTTTATCATGCATTGGGAGTGGTTCCAACTGCTGCGGGCCCCGTTCCTTCCAATTATGGACCATCCCAGCGTCTTCAATCGTCTAAAAGTTCTGTTCCTAGGAATAGTACGCAACCACGTCGTGGAAGAATGCCAGAACAATTTGCTTCTGTTTATAATGGGCGTACACGTCGTTCGCGATCATCTAGGGGTCGATACATGGCGGCTCAACCTATTGTCGATGATGATACCATCATTGTCGATACTACCCCACGCGTTCCGGACCGCGTTCATTCAGACCCAGATTATATCGCGCCTCCTCGCCGTGGTCGATCATCTGAAGACCTAGTTCCAGCATATACCGCACCCACACGTCGTTCTCAATCAATTGTTGGTCAAGCAATCATAGATCATGATGACGCAGATCCTTCCACAGAGTCTAATGGAACAAAAAAGGTTCATCCTCCTCAAGCAACTCGCGCCCAAATTCGTGAAAAGCTACAGGTGGCTGCCGTATTCAAATCACTCGGACGTCAGAATGAGATGAATCCTCGAGATTTCGGGTATGATGGAGCTAGTGATGAGATGGAGGAGGAGGAAGAAGAGGACAAAGAAATTCCGGCGACAACCCACACTCTTACATCTGGAAGAGCACGTAGTGGTCAGGATGCTGGTCTGTATAAGATACCCCGTGGTTCCGGTATGTCTTCTTTTGGATTTCAAACTGAGGCTCCCGCGGCAGCTGCTCAAGATCGTTTCTCTGGCATGCAAAGAGGAGTTGTTGCACCCAGTGACTTCGCTTTTAACTCTTTCGTAAATCAGAGCATGGATTTGGGACCTGGTCTAGCACCTCATCGTCGTGCATTTACTACCGCTGGTCAAGACCAGGAGCTCTTTGCTGATTATCAAATTGGCACCGAGCAAGGAATGGGGTTTGTTGGTGTTGCTTCCTCTGGTCCCAGAACTCGCAGTATGGACCATCAGACTGCTGGAATTCATGGAATGTCTCAACATACTGCAGCCCTTGATGATCCACTGGGAGATGAATTTTGGTTCAACGGCAGTAGCACCAATGACTTTGGAATGATGGGTATGGACCTAGATATGGGTGATGATATGGATCTGAATCTGAACATGGATCTGAATGCCGACTTTCTTCCAGCTCCCAATCTAAATGACATTCACGGTTCAAGGAACAACCTTGTCGGTATTGGAAACAACTACAATGTTGGTTTCAGTGTTGAGGATATGCCAATGCCATTCCCAGACCCAAGAAGAATCTCTCGTCATCGTGGCCTTTTCAATCCCAGTGCTAGCTCTTCCGGTTTTGGTGGCATGAAACAACCTTTCGGCAGTCTCAATCAAGCTATTGGTGGGATGAGCCAAACTCCGATTGGATTTGAAGAAATGGAACAATTCGCGTTTCAGAGTGCACCTCCTAGACAATTCAATGGCGAGTTTGATTTCAGCAATATGAACCAACACTTTGATCAACCGGGTAGAATGGATCCAGTCGCCGTACCAAACCCATCACGTCGTACTAGAACTGGTAACAGAATCGAGCCAGGGAATGCGGTAGCTTCTGTAGCACCTAGAAGTACTAGTGCCAGTACTAGAAGCCGAGGACGGAATGATTTATTAGCTATAGGCGGTGACTACTTCCGATTCCAAGATACCCCATCGGCCAACGCAGAAGATGGCGACGACTATGGTAACGAAGAAGAAGAAGACGACGCCGAAAATGATAAGTGGGGGCTTGATGAAGACGAGGATGACGAAGACATTTTCGAAGAGGAGAGTCCCAGCAAGAGAGCATGTCAACGCAAATATTCTTCCAGAGCTTCTACTAGGTTTTCTGCAAGATGTTCTACTAGAGGTTCTGCAGGAGGTTCCGCAAGAGTTTCTGCAAGAGGTTCTACTAGAGGTTCTGCAGGAGGTTCCGCAAGAGTTTCTGCAAGAGGCTCTACTAGAGGTTCTACTAGAGGTTCTGCAGGAGGTTCCGCAAGAGGTTCCGCAGAAGGTACTTCCAAACGCTCAAGAAAGACACCCGTCAAGACAGGGCCTAAGGTTGCATTTGCTCCTCGTCCAGCCTCAGCACCTTCTACTTTTGATCGTCGTCCACCTCGGGAGTATCGCCAGACTACATTTAATTTTTCCCCCGGTGATTTTGGTTCCCAACTCAATCTTCAAGCTCCTCCACCACCTAAGCGCCAAGAAGAACTACCTTAAATGACTCTTGCTCAGGATAGGGCAGAGTGTAAGAAGGAATTTGAGATTGCTCCTGAGGATCCGGATTTGTGATAGAGTGGCGGATTGGGTCTGCATCGGCGCCAATTGGTCTGAAAGATCTTTCCCTGCCACTTCTTTCATTTGAAATCAACTATTGCAATAATTTTTTTATTTGACTTTTCAACTGAGTTCTTCGATACTTCCAGCGATGGTAGTACGACTGTTTAACCATTCGCTCATAGGTATACCTATGTCGAGAGCGTTTTTCGCGATGCGCTTGTTTATCTCTGGCAGCTTCTCCAATTTGCTTTCATTTATTCGCTCTTCGATACCCAAACTTCATGTGTCTATAAAATCCGGCATCTCATGTTTCGAATTGATTTGGTTTGGTTCGTTCGGTTTTCTTAAATTCAGATGGTAGTGTCTACACAAATACATATACATCATCCTTAGGATATGTTCAAGACGATTTGCTTGGCAAGGCATTATGATGTAAATAGTCCAACTTAACGTCGATAGCAATAATTATAATTGTATTTCAAGATTGCTCCCTATGATTGAAAGTCATGGCTTAAGGTCCTTGCTGTCGGACTCTGTGAACGTGCTGTGATGTTTGTTCGTGATATTGATTGACTCTGTTGATTTTGACGACCACGACGATCTCTGAGATGGTCATTAACACTTGAACATAGGTGATTTATCCAGGCTGTTTGCGAAGTACTACGAATTCTGTTTAAAGATCTTGTGTAGGGTTGTAAATTGACGTTGACGGCGAGGTGAAAATAGTCAAATTTTTCATAATTGGGTCAAACAGGGCTCACAGAGTGAAAATCATTGATCGAGAAGTCCAGTACAAGATAATTCTTCAGGATGTACCATTTTGAACTTACGAATTGACTCATTATATAGTATCATATGATGTCCCGCACGATATTTTGCTGTAATAATTGACGTGCAAACATACATAGCATGATATAATTTGACTTACAATTGACGATCGTTAAATGAGTGCCTCGATGTCAGAATACTGGTATTCTGCATATTTGTTTTAAGTGTTGAAGATTTGATTGGGAAAGAGCGTGGGATTTTAATATGGCAGTCACAGTCATGGTATCGGCGATGCGGTAAAACTTATCTAGAGAAATTCCTTCATGAGAATCGTCTGGAAATAGACAGGGGAGGTAGTAGGTTTTTCTGTCTCTTGGTTTTTTTGGTATTTTCTCTGGTTTCTTTCCTCCTTTTGATTTGCTTAGCACAGTGATACTAACACTTCCCGCAGATGTCTAGGTACTCGGATCGTAATCTTCCATTTCGGCAGAATCTACCGCTCTCCCAGAATGCGACACTCTTCGCCTCTCTCTCCTCACTCCATCCTCCCCTTCCGGCACCTTCCCGTCCTTTTATTCTCCCGCCTCCTCCCACCCCTTTTCCTCGAATCCCACACTCTCGTCGCCCATCTCCCTTCCCATCATCTTCTCACCTTCCATTTATTCGCTTCTTGGTTATACACTGACGCCGTCGATCGTCTGGTATTGGAAGGACGGGCAACACTAGATATCTGACTAAACCATATGTGTCTGCGGAGGAACATTTATAGCGAAGTTATGTGATGGCGCGATGGGTATATTGGCTGGCGGGCGAAGCCAATGTGGCCGAGTGGGAGAACGACGGTACGGGTCATGCTGACACAAAAAAGAAGGGTTAGCTGTTGCATGGGGGGATTTTTAATATAGGAGTTTGAATATATGAGGTCTAAGAGTATGTCGGTAGTATAAAGAGATAAAGGCAGATAGTAGAAGAGAAAATGTAAATTGTCATTGTAGAAAGAGAGAAAATTGGAAAAGAACTCTTTAGAAAAGAAATAGAATGCGATATGTATTGAGACACAACCGCTGGTAGATGTACTGGTATAAGTTGAGGGTATGGAAACGGTTAAGAAGAGAGTGGAGGTACAGGATGCAGGAGAAGATAAGCGTATTGAGTATGTGCACGGGATAGCAGGAAGATGTAGAGTTAATGGTTTTGGTTCCAACTTGGACGGTAACGTGGAGGGTATAGGAATTTAAATGATTAGAAGATGCCGGGGATACATAGGAGCAATACTACCGGCGAGACATTGAGGGCAGATTCAAAGCGACTGAGAATAACATAGTCCCAGTATGACGGACTCGTCATTGGCAAGATAGTTTCATTGACTGATCAAGATCTTTTGTCGGTTGTGGCGAGTTTATCTTTGAGAATGAAAGCAGTAACAGTCCGAAAACAAAATTTTGTGTTTTTTGTCATCATCACAATATCTTCTTATGATCCCACGTGTTGATTAAGGAAATATACTACAGTGGGCCAATGATGCGATCCTTAGAAAAGTACTCCTGGTACAGGGATCCCATGATGATATATTGACACGCCTATGAGTAGGAAACTTTGGAGCTGGTGAAAGTCGGTAATTGATCACGATAATGCAAGTCCATGAAGCAAAAATAGTACATAGGTATCCGGTCAAGCCCTAAAACAGGCCTAGCGAGCTTCATCAAAATTTCAAATTAATCAAACAGCAACTTTGAAAGTTTTTCAGTATATATCAAAAAATTCTTGGACAAATAGTAGGATCACATCTGAATACTTACAAAATTTAAGAATGTAATAATGACGAGTTGTTTTAACATGTATTTTCCTGTTAGTCATGTGATTTTGATGCAATTCGAGCTAAAGGGGGACTAAAGGGGGCTAGGAGTGCCTAGCGGTGACAAACGAAAACGGCAAAGCATTATTCTCGCGTAGGTGAGGAATAAAGTATTCTCTGTGACTCAAAACTATATGAAGAATTTCGAGAATACACATTCATCAAAAACATCTATCGACTTTTGAGACTTCCACGAGCAGGTAAGTAATTACTTCCACGAACAGTTTTACATCTTTGATAACCACCACTGTTTTCAGGATCCCACTGTGATCGAGTGCTTAGTCATACCAATCGAAAAATCGAAACGTCATGACGACTCACGACACTGCCGACAAATCTTGTGATTTGGAAAGTCCCTCATCGAGAACAATGTATCCGGAAAAATTGGGCAATGAAGAAGTTAAATCAATGGTTTGTCCCGAACCATCTGATGATACAACTTTTTGTTGCCCAGCCCCATCTCCGGAACACTCATCCAATAAGCGCGTTAGTTCTTCTTCAGGTGCTGAACAGCGTGGGAAATTAGGGAGATCATCTGATGATGCAGCTAATGCGCCTGAACATGCGAGCAAGTAAGTTTACTCCTTTGTGCATTTCACCCCTTGTTTCAGTCAACGTATCGAATAGTCCGTGCTGCAGCGTGTAGTAATCATTATCCGATTACAATGTTCAATGATGATATCATATCAATTACTTTGAGGGTCTATCAGCTAACTCTCGCTTAGTGACTGGGGCAATCAGATTGCTTTCATTGAAATCGGCCCTGATAACGTCGGATTCGAATTCCATTCTAACCTTTTGAAAAAAGAGATTCCTTACTTCCGTTCCGTTTTCAACGCTTCTCGATTGAATCATCACGCGAAGTTTCCTGCGCACGATCCCGATGGATTCGAAATTTTACATGGCTGGGTATATGGAAAATCGATCGACGCACAGAAAGAAGATGCATGCCGCACCACCGAACTCTTCTCTCTGTTTGCCATCGCGAACGACTTCAACCTCGAAGATTTACAAGACGAAACAATGGGCTGTATTGTCAAGGAGATTCGTGAGAGCGTCGATAAGTTGAGATTTACGCCAGAGCATATTGAATATGCGTACGAGAAAACTCCTCCAGGATCAAAGCTTAGACTCTATTGCGCTAGATCTGTTCTCAAGGCCGCAAGAAGAGAGATTTGCTTCGAGTGGCCCAGGTCACAGATATCCTTGCTTCTCAACCAAATTCCAGATCTTCTTCGCGATGTTGATACTATCATCAACGCTCCTTCTACGGGTGTCTCAACCGGAAAACGTGGCTAGAATTCTCACCAGAATACTAAAGGCGATGATGACATTGAATTTTTTTGAAGATGAGTTCAGGAGCCACCAGACTCATGGCGATGACTTTGCCAACCATGGCTGTGGTAATGGTGCACCCGAAATTCACAAACGTGGCAGAAATTGGTTTGATAATTATGCGGACTCTGGCAATAAGTCTGTTGGCAAAACGCCTCACTCACCTGTTTCCGAAAGAGCTGGGGAGGAAAGCGGCAACAACAAGAAGGGTAAAGCCTCCGATGATGGGTTTCATCCCAGACTTGCAACTCGCAGACTTAGGAATTCGGACCCATTTGGGACTGCGTTGTCTGGTGGATTTGAAGCAGCAGCTTCAGCAGCCGTACCACACAAACGAATAGAACTCTGACTATATTCATCGGGTTAGATGCTCAGTCCTAACAGGGATTGAGATTGTCTGTGAACACGGGCACAGTGCATATGGTGCATTGGACTTCGATGGAGAGCAGGGTCTACAGCATTTGAATGAAAGTTTCTCTGGATAGGAAAAAAACTGTATGACATTAGGTCGCAAAAAAATAGTAGTTAGTTGATTGGAATACGTTCTTTCTGAATCAATTAATTGAATAGGTGAAAGTAATATGTGTAACTGAAGATTGTCTCCAACCAACTCCCAAAGTCAGAAGAGTTTAAATAGAGATTATTTAATTACATGATCGAACACCTAGATACCATACATAACCCCTCTTGGCTCCAGCTCTTTTACAATGTCATGATTATAGCATGTTATCTATTACTTAGTACTGACTTGCGGATTGTATGGGAAATTTAGAGCGCGATTTCCAATAAGAGAATTGATTACCGTACACACAAAGACACCACACGATGTTTATAACCACGTGATACAATCTTTGTAACGAATCTATCTTGTCCGTACACTTACGGCAGATGTTGGTCTCCAAGGCTGAGAGGTCAAAGAAGATGTTGCAATTTGGTGTTCGTTTTTGTTTGTTCGACATTTTCGTAATCAAAATCATATGTTTCTTAAATGTGTAAGGTCCAAATTCTTCGAATATTTACGGCTATCAATACGCCCAATATATCTTGCAGTACAAAGAGTTTTACAGCTTGTTCTACGGCAGTTTAATAATATGTACTGCAGTAATACTGTCTATTTTTTGGAATAACTTCATTTAAACGAGTTCCTATTGGCTTAAAAGATATCTTTCTGTTGTAAATATCATTAGCAACAAGTTCAAAATATCAACTTTTACATCATATACTTTAACCATTTTACCTTCTCCAAGCGTTTCACAAGATAATCTCCGCTCCCTATCACAGGTCCCAGTGCTTCCGATAGCCAATATAATAACAATCCAAGTTGTGCAACGACCCAATCATTCTCAAACGGCCCATCAATACTTAGGGTTATATCACAAAGCTAGGATCATGGCGCCTAATTCAATCGCGAGATACAGCGAGTAAGTAATCTAGACATCATTCGTGAATAAAGGAAGTCATACTAACAAATATCAGTCGTCTAGGTACAGAAATCGTAAAGTTTGAGGTCGGAGGAGCCAATGGCCGCCGAAAAGTCGAATTCACCATCCACCGAAAAATCCTCTGCACCAAGATTCCAGCATTTGAAAAAATATTGATGGACAAATTCATCAATATCACTAAGAAAGCCATTACACTCCCGGACGACTGTCCTGATGCATTCAAGATACTAGTCCTATGGGTATACACCGGTAGCATCGATGATACAATCCGCCATGACGCCTTCACAGTTTCTCTCACGAAACTATTCATCCTGGCAGAGAAGTACGACATCGGAGAACTAATGGATCTATCAATCGACTTCCTTATTCATTTTCTCACCTGTTTCCCCCATGTACCCCAGGGACATATTTTGAAGCTAGGATATGAGAATACACATCCCAAGTCCAAAATGCGACTTTTGGTCTCGAGGCTCGTCGTCTATGCTACGGGAGCAAGCAGATTCGATGAAAAGGGATTTAAGTGGGTTAACGAGCGTATTCGGCGTTTGATGTGCAGTAACAATGATCTTACACTTGAGGTTCAGAGTATTCTGCGGAAAACTCCGGATGACGATGATGGAAACCCAATGGAAGCACCTGCGTGTGACTATCATCAGCATAAAAGCGATGAGACGTGCCCTTATGGTGGAAAGTCAATTATACTTCGGGTGGAAGAGTGATGGGATTTGAGGAAGAGAGAAAGTAAAAGTCTGTGGTATCGCAAATTCATTCTTTTGAATCAGCACAAACTAGCAAAAGTAAATCATTTGTCTCGACGAATGGATAGACAACTTTGTCTTTGGGTGCTAGGTGTTCGACAGCAATACAATTAAGCACATTCCTCCTCACATAATGCCCAAATACAGGTAGCTGTATGGCATATAGTATTCACAACATTTTACCCTCAGTTTTTCATATTTGATATGAAAGCCTTTTCTCATTCATGCAAAAGTGAATTTCTAAATGTGAAGTTTTCACTTGAGAAAAGCAATTTTAGTATTCACAATCATGACACATGATACCATTAAGCCGAAATTCCATTGATACTTGAAATTTTCCTCCCAATTCCATGAACTGTTCGCATTGATTATGGCAAATATCTCTGATCTAATGTCCTAGTCATCCTGTATTAACAGCCTCAACGAATCAAATCAACGCCCGAAAGTAAAATCACCCATAGCTAAAGCTTGTATCCATTCTTCGATTCTCATCTAAAACCCCGTATTCAACCGTTTGAGCAAGGTGTTCGTTGATCAACTTAATCGCTATAATAATCACGAGCTGGTGCCAACAATGGATCTCCCAGACTACCTCCCATGTTATCCTCCGTGAGTGTTGATATGTCCAAACGTAATTCCTCACTCCGAGAGAAGATCGACTCCAGATCCATATCACCCGCTCCATCCAATCCACCCTCGTGGGACATCTGCCATACCGCAATTCGGGAGATCAAAAGTCTCAACTTTGACTTGGGAATAGTGTGCTTGTAGACCTCCAACCAACAAGAAGGATTAGCTTTTGCCTTGGTATCGACCATGAATTTGATGAGAAAGTCAATCGAATCATCCTGAAGACCGGCGATGTGATATTTTTCTGCAAGAATGCAGAGTTTGACGAGGATTGGAAGTTTCATTGACATGAAAAGTCCTTTGATGGAACCTTTGGTGGGTGTAGTTGTGTTCTCAATACTCGCAATCTTACCAAGGCCGTCATCGATCTTGTTAGTATAGACCCAGTCGACGAGTAGCTTAAAGGCCTTGGGATCATCATCTGCGAGGATTGCATCTGGAACTTCTTTGACTGGATCTAGAAATTCTTCATAGGTATTGGCAACGAGATATTCGAGCACTGGAATCTTGGCGTAAAGAAGCTTGGCATGGATTTTGAAAGTGACAGTGCCGCCAGGCTCCTTGCCACTACCAACTTCGATTCGTAGGATGATAGGACCTAAGTCGCTGTTGTAGACTATGTCAGTGGAATCGTTCGATAGATTCTTGGGATATATCAAAATACCTGGAAGATAGATGCGATCCAGCCTCGGGCATATAGGTACTACCTGAACTATAGCGTGCATAGCCATTGTTGCGATTGCTTGTTGTTGAAGTTTCTGTACACCACTCAGAGATGGCAGAAGCTGACCACATATCGTTGGAATTCATTGTTGTGTTATATCTATAGACAAGGATAGTTTGAGAGTCAAGATGTAGCTACGTTGATGGTGGAAAGGTCAGTAAAGAAAATATTCTTATTTGTTGGATGAAGTCTAAGATCGGGAAGGGAATTCAACTCACACGACGGACTTTTTATGCTGCCGCGTAGTTGACGAGAGAGAGATAGTTTGTTATACAATGCCGCTGCGATTTGGATATAACTTGGCTGTGAAGAAAACTAATCCCTTTATGGAAGGCGCAGCACGTTTATAAATGAGTATATTGAAGCTGAATTTTGCACAGTATGTACTGGTTGGTTTTCTCGGAAACCAAAAGTCAAGTTTGCGTTGGATGCACTGCCTTCTGTCTTGAACTCTCCTAGAAAGCAAATAGGACTGAGAAGTCTCTGAACAAATTACACTAGTCTGAACTGTTTGTATTCACTTCAATGGCGCATCATCCACATGTTACTATTTGAGCATCTGACAGTCTCGGGTGAAGATAATACATCATCTTCGTGGCTGGAGCCAAGTTCCTCTTTCGCTTGGGTATTGCGTTCCACTGATAACTCACTTTGAGGTTTACTAGTCGAATACAAGTGTTATATTGTCTAAATTTTATGTCATATCAGAATGTTACGGAAGATTTCAATGAATGAGGTCTTGGAGATCACGTGGAAACAAATCTTCATTGACGAACTGACAGCCAAACGCCGAAAAGAATAACCCAAAATTCTAATTCCTTCTCTGTATAACCAGGCCTCTATTTACTAGATCATCCAGTGATATCCTCTACCCCTTATCCTACCTCCCTAACTAGGTATCTTCTTTCTGTCAAAACACCTCAAAGAAGCCCAAATCAAATATCAAGATATCCCAATACCATGACCACGTGTTGGTGCACGACCTTTGGCCAGAAGTCTCATATCCACCTCATTCTACTGTTTATACATTCATTGCAGCCGATGTAATCACTCAGCCTGATCACTTAGCCTCTTCCCATTTTCATTGGTGACTGTAGCGGATGCCCTTGGTTTATATGGGCATGGCTCGTTAGCCGCATGACGATGATAGTCGCAAGGTGGTGCTTTCAGCGGATCCTCCTGAACTCCTACCCCTTTCGTCAATGCCAGATAATCCATCAAAATCTCGGGATTCTGAGACAATATGGAGTGAGTCTCCTTTAAGGTCCAAAATGCAGGATTATTGGTGAATTCTCCGTCTTTGAAGCGCATAGCATAGATGGCTAATCTGGTGAAAAATAACCTCAGTTTCGAGGTGCTACGTGTATTTTCGTAGGTATAGACCCACAGAGACTCGCCAAGGATCAATTTCTTTTCTGACATGAGATTGATAAGGTAGTCCATGGTGGCATCAACAAGTGGGTTGATGTCGTATTTTTCAGCGAGTATCAACAGCTCGAAAAGCGGTGTGCTGGTGGTGTTTCCATCTGCGAAAAACAAATCAACACCTGGCTCAATGACTCCGGTATACACCCAACCAATCATGATCTTAAAGGCATCGACATTATCCTCGGGCATCTTGGCACTCTGGGTGATTGCTTCTAAGAAGTTCCCATTGAACATCTTGTCAAAGAATGCAACTTTTTTGCAGAGTATCTCCTTATGGAGGTTGAACGATACTCTGTCAGGGCCTTTGCCGACTTCAACGCGCACAAGATTGGTACCGAGTGTACTATAACATGTTAGCAATCTTTCTCATTAATATATACGTTGAATTCTTACTCTATCCAGTACGAACTAACTCTGGCTTTCTTGTTCATGGGTTCCATCTCCTCTGGCTCTATCTTGATTGATTTGTTGGATTCCATGTTGTTTGAAGGAGTAAACTTTGTCATTTGACGGTAGATCAGGTTGAAATTGTGCTTCAGAGATTTATGAAGGACTAAAAAAGTATTGTTTCGTTATGTCAAGTAATATGGAATAGAAGGTAAGAGTGTTGTTCTGCTTTTCGTAAATAAAGTATGGTGGATGGGTGAGAAGTTGGGTTCTAAGACCATCATTAAAGATCCATATATAATACTAGTTTAGAAGATACGGTACTGACTCATTCCAATCGTACGGCTCAGTACAGCTCTATTATATTTCAGCGATCGGCTTATAGATTTGCTTGAAGGCAGTAGTTCAAAGTTGACGCTCTCACGATGAAGGGGGTACAGCATATTATCATTCTCAACAAGTTTACTTTAACATACAATACAAGCTCTTTTGCTAACATGATTTCACTAGGGATGATATGATTTAAGTCCTGAAACCAATAGGAAGTTCCTAGGTCATTGTCATCCCAATTAGGAATCATTTCCCTCTAAGTGACTAACAAGTGACCATATTTTTGTTTCCTTTAGGTCATTGACATGTTACAGTCTAGTAGTGCTACATCTGCAATTTTCACTTCACTCAAAACCAATATAGATAGACTCATTTTTTATGATATACAATTTCTACGAGTAATGAACCGTACCTTTCTTCTAACCGAACTCTTAATTACCTGGTACGGTGTATACCATGGCTTGTGAATCCGCTGCTTTTGTAGTTCGAGGCTTAACCGTCCAGAGTCTACGGAGGTTGGAAGGGTACTGCAATCTCGACTGCGTTGAGCCCCCTTTAGGTCGGCTCTGGCTACGGTGATACTCCCATAATACTCCGCGGCTGTTTTGCCCCTATGCAGTCGTAGCTCTCTTGCTACAATGCCGGAAACTGTTCTGCATTTCCTATATTAGGGACATCTGAACCTCATCCCACTCAACCATTATTAAAAATACATTCCCAACTACAACTCAAGCAGTCTACATCTCAAGGAGCATTTTACCAACACGATTACCAAGACTTCGAAACCACATCCTTTCATCTACTACAAAGTCTCACAAGACTAATTCCTACTTTCAAAGTTTTCGAGAATTCGCAGAGAACTTATACAATGGATACCTCCAGTAAGACTAGTGCATTTCTACTAGGTCCAGCCATGTTTCGACAAATGGTCCTACGAACAAGCAAAAAGACCTCAGATTCACAGGCAAATATCGAGCCGCTACCAAAGAATCAATCATATTGTAACAAGTATGCCTCTCAAGTGTTTCCTCCCTTTCTATCCGAGAAACGGGACTATCTACTAACTAGATACAGTGATCTTGTAGACAATATGGTCAGCATCAAAGTGGGTGAAGGCTCAAGAACCACGCAATTTACTGTACCCAAAGGCCCACTATGTCAAAAAGTGCCTTTCTTCAACGCCATGTTCAATCGCAGATGGCTTGAAACGATCACACAGTCATGTACCCTATCAGAGGACGATCCCGAAGCTTTTTCAATGCTTCTACATTGGATATTCGATGTTCCTCACGAGGCACCGATCACTTTCACCCTCAAGGGATTCCAGAACCGTCTAGAAACCCTCATTCGCGTTGCTGTTCTAGCGGATAAATATCTCATTGACGAATTACCTGATCTAATTAACACAAGATTGATTTTGAAGGATACAACCAGACTCAACGACCCATGCTACGATCTCCCCAAAGCATCATGGTACAGATTAGCCTGGGAGCTATTACCTCACGCCTCAACCCTCCGAAAGTATTTTGGTCCTCAGAACAAGCCTGGGTATAAATTCAAATACGTAAATGGGCTACTTGAGGAGCCAAAGACTCTACAAGTAACGAGAAAGATGCTCAGAGAATGGGAGGAGATTCAATCAGGTCGGAAGGATATTCGTGCACAGTTGAGCAAGTTTCGTACTTTCAAGTACTTTTCAGACAGATATGGGAGCTGTCGTATACAACTTACACCTTCATGGATGCTCCATTCAGGACAATGGCAATTCGGTCATGACGATCATGTGTTTTATTCGGAAGTCATGCTGGATGAGGAAGCGTTATTCCTCTATAGGCGTCCTGTGTTTAATGAATTTGAAAGCGCTCGTGAGCAAAGTTATCTTGACTCGTTATGGTCAAGATGAGGGTTGGTGCGAGTAGTTTAGTCATGGATGGAAGAGAGCGTTTAGTTTGATCAGCGAATAATGATATTTGATATCCGATTTAAAGTTCTTTAGCAATGCTATAAATTTAATCCAGTAGATGAAAGAGTGACATGCAGTGAGTATCTTTGTGTGGGTATTGTTATGAAGTTAAACCAGTTATCCTTGGGTTTTCTGGCAGACGATGGTTTGGGGATCTCATTAACATTGGCCCATTTGAAATCTGTATCTCATATCAACAAAGCGTCCTAGTATTGAAACAATTTCGATATTATATTCATCAGATCCAAGAAGTATAAATTACAAGCTAGATAATATCTCAGGGTGAAAGAGTGTCCTTCTCACCGGAAGTAATTCTTGCAAATTACGACGGTGGGCCGGTGTATGGTATTCAGTTCGAGTATGTATCAAAGTAATATAAATGACAAATGGCACTTAATGTTCTCGTAAATATACTATATAAGTTTGACAGCGAGTTAGCTTCTAGCCGTTGGCAACAAGGAAGTAATCAAATACACATAGAATGACAGCGGGTATCTCTCATATTCCTTGACAGCCAACTTCGAACTTCTTTCCAAAACGCTTCCTCTTGGCCAGTACATATGATAAGATATTTAATTGCGAGAAGCCTGCAGTTTCGTTCCTAGAGAATATCGTGTCGGGTATTCAAGAGCTTAAAAACATACTTTCCAACTCGTCTTGACAACCAGTCTAGAAGCAGTACTACCATTACCGCAAAGTAATCAAAAAAAGCCCAAACAATCTCCAAATCCACCTCCCTTATCACAAAACACAACCGCTAAACTATATAAATCCCATCCCAACTCTGCAATAGAAAGTAAACAAGAACTACAAAAACTTAACATAAGTCGACTAGGAAGCATTCCAATTGTCCTAGGGAGTATCACTATCGTTTTTTCGTAATTTTATAATTGTAGGAGAGACGCAGTATAAATTCTCCAAGTTTTTATACTTTATATTTTGGTTCTTATTATCGATGTTTGTCTATGTTGTTGTTGAAAGGGATTCATTCGTCAAAGGAATATAATAGCAAAAGTAAATCTTCGTCATCTGATCGCTTAATACATACATGTTAAGGTTACACCTTTCCCCTAGTTATATCCAAACCTCCTCCATATATGGCACACGACTTTATATCCACATAGTATCATATCCCGCCCTTTGTTCTGTTTCGTGGTAGCTGGAATCTATCAAAATGAAGGCCATTTACTTATACATAGCGCAACATACAGCAACCAGATCCCACAAATCATCCTCAGATTAAATCCTAATGAAAATAACCCAACCCCACTTTTCACTTCTATTCAGGGATTCAAAGTATATAAACACCTCTCTTCAGTTCAGAAAAACACAGACAAGATGTATAGCATTCCGATAAAGAAGATGATGGCTAGAACGTGATGTGAAAGCAGGAGTGTAACAAACGTTTATTACAGGATATAAGATGGTTGTGTAATTCAGAGAATTAGCGGAAGGATAGTGAAAAAAATCTTTTGCAGATCAAGCGGATTTTTGCTGTCATTAAGTCACCAAGATATTAACCGATTTCAGTAATCGAATACTCGGATATGACAACAAAAACTCCAATCCAGCTTGCCATTTATACCATATACCTACCTCAGCACCCCATCAAAAACACTTTTCAAGTCAGTCAAACTGGAGACTAAGATATTCGTACGGAAAAACCACTCGTCAAATCCTAATCTTTCACATCTGAGGCACTTTTGAGATTTAATTAGGACATCTAGATTTGATACAGCACTGGTTTATATAGGATGGAGCACTTATCTGGCTATTATTCATGCTATTGAGGCACTAGAGAGGAAGGAGACATTTATGTTACATCGTCGTTCTTATAATTGACTTCACTACCTTGAACACTAGAACTTGTAAATTTAGATATATAAGAACTTTCTAATTATTTATTTATTAAAACTTAAGTAATCTTGATAGACTATCTCAATCTGTGATTTTCATGGTAAAATAGAAGCGGAACAGCTTGAAGAGAAGAGTGTCTTCACACTGCATGCTTTAAATTTATCTGGATCCATGATGTCTAGCTTCAAAGGATTGAAGTTTAATACTACTCACTATTTCTATTGATAACAATATCAATTCTGATTGTCAATTCGGATTATAAGACATTCTCATTGACAAAATAACAGTATAACCAACTCCAACCCTCCACCCTCATCCAAAGACCCCATACCCCATCTCACTCCATCCATAAACCTCTCAACCACCCATCAAGCAACTATTCGCACCCACTTCTATCGCCCAAAAAACTCATCCAACCTCCTAGCACAATTGCTATTTAGCAATCCCTTCAATCTACCGCTTCCCGCTTTGCGCAAGCCAGAGATTGATTTTTCTATCTTCCAAAACACATCTTTTCATTTTCATTTCCATTTACATATTTTTCACTTACCTCATGATCAAAGGGGAATAATAAGATTTAATACTATACCAAGTATTCTCACAATTTCGATATCTAGAATGGATAAGGAGTAAGTATATAAACATCCAAAAAATCATAAGAGTAGTTAGTAAGGCAGAGATCATGATTAGATGGAGAGATATATATCGAAGGTTCTCCAGCGTTAGTCAGTCAGTCAGTCAGTCAGTCTGAGATGGTTATGTGTATACCAGGAAGATAGGATGGATATATATATCGCTATCAAGACGCGGTGACATACATCAACTCCACCTAAACGATTTAAAACCAGATCACGATGAGAAAGCATACACATCGCTAGCAAATTCATGTTTCTACCATCATCGAAATCGAGAAATCGAGAAATCGGTTAATCTAATCCAAACGACAGCGAAAACACTCCCCTATATTGTCATTCCTCCATCTATATTCCACTATCCATCCCAGTCCCGCACCCACAAATCTGATACTCCAACCCACCTCAACTCATCAAAATTCTGTCTATAGCATAACCAAGTCGAAGCCACATTTTTCCACTCCGTACCCCTTATACTCTTAAGAATGCGTGATTCCATTTCCCAGTCCATCCATCTGCGCTTACGCCGAATTTATATTATATATAAGTTATAGACCCACTGGAAGTTTTTAAATTCGTATGGGATATGGAGATGTGGAGATGTGGAGGTAATTAATCTATTATAAAGAGCTTACCAGTAAACCCAACATCTATACTCTTACCCCATCACTATATGCATAACATCATATAATCTAATCTAACCTCAAACAGTATATATATATATATAAACCCCCTCCACCCACCATCTCGCCCTCACACTCACTCACTCACTCACTCACCAATAAACCCGATTAACAAAACTCTTCGGCACGGGGCAGGAAGCAGGAAGAAGTCCAGAGTCCAGACTCTAATATGGATATCTCGTATCATCACGTACATATATCTCATATCGACACTACACTTTCGGCATCATATATCAATGGTCATTATATATTTACTGTTGGGGGGTGTTTAGTTATCGTTATTACTATTCTCTATCGTTGTGATTCGCTTGGTTACTTATATACACTATCACTCTTTTTTAGCATATCACTTTACATCACATTACACCATCTCTCGATTCCGAAAGAAACCCACCATGAAACTCCATAGAAAATAATAATCTAAACCAATAGTCCAAACGAAAACAGGATTAATGAAAATTAAATCCCAAAACCTATTTGTATTTATATTATCGATGAACTGAAATGAAATAAGCTTACATTTAACCTATAACCTTCCCACAGTCTTGCTAGATGTTTAGCTGAGTACTAATCTTTATAACCGGAAGGTATGCCAATCATCTGGCTAGAAAGGTTGGTATTAGGTTTAGCGCCATGGTATGTATGTCCCCTTATAGGAGGTTGGTGTCCGAGTTAGAAAGTAATGGGGAGACTTTTGGATGATATATTATTGTTATCATCATCATCCCTCCTCCCCTCCCCTCCCCTCCATATCTCTCACCCACCAACATACACTCCCAAACACCCAGCTAATCTATCCATACCCCCAATCATCAATCCCACACTCCCAATTCCCCCCCTCCACCCCGTCCCTCACACAATCTTCAACACTCACGAGTCGCAACAAACATTCTCTATAGCCTTCTCCAATTTCAATAAACAAAAAAAAGATATATATTTTCTAATAATTCCACTGATCGCTGCTCATACCATTGGGGATTGGGTTGTGATTAATCCTTGTTACTCCTAATCAATATATAATCCGAGATGTGGTGAAAAATGTGATTAGACAGCGACAAATTAATTGACAATGAACGAGTTTGTAGATTCGTTATTTATATGATATTCAGTAATATATATATATACTCAAAATTCGCATCTCTGTTCACTTCAAATCGAAGCTCTCTCCCTCTTCCCCACCACAGCCTTCTCCCCCCTCCCCTCATACTCTCCCGGTCCCCTCAAATCTTCCTCCCTTCCCTTCCCCGTTCCCCTCCCCTTCCCTCCCTCCTTCGGCCAATACAAATCCGTCCAAACCTTCAACCTCGTATATTCATTAACCATCCCCCTCTCCCTCATATCCTCCATCAGCTGCCACGCTCTTTCATCACCACTTTCTACACATCTTTTCACCAACGCCATCACCGTCCCAGGTCTCATCCACCATCCCCGTCTCCCAGCCGCATCAACCTTATCTTTCCCCACCATCATCATTTCCTCCAAATATCTAAAACAATCATCGTAATCCGCGTTTTCGGTATGTAAACAAATCAATATGAGACGATCATAAGTAAGTTCATCCGGTTTCAGATTCAAGGCTTGGATTTCCGAAGCGAGGAACATAGCTTTAGCTTTGGATCCTCGACCATGAGCACCTAAACCTCGAAGAAGAGTATTGAAGGTTTCGATATTGGGACCTGCATCGCATATCTTGTGGAGTTCTTTGTAATAATCTATTGCCAAGTCATGACTGTGACTTAGATTATTGGTGAAGATGACGCCTTCTAGAACAACATTTACCGCGGCAATGGGGATAGTGTATCCATCCGCTTTCAATGACTTTAAAATCTTCCATCCTTCAAGGGCATGAAATGATGATGTTGTTAGCCAGAGATAGATTGATCTTGTTGAACTTGCGTCTGGTGTGAGACCTGCTTTAGTCATGATATTTAAAATCCGAAAAGAAGTCTTAATATCTTCAATTCCGACGTAAGCTTCGAGAAGAGCTTCATAATGATGTACTCCAAGAATAGTGCTACGTTTGGAAAGAAGTCCAATGGCCGATGTAGCTAAATTGGGGTCTGCATGACGAGCAGCACAATTTAATACTGCAGTACAAGTTCCATCTGCAGGATTCATTTCCGAAGTTTCGACTAAAAGTCTCCAGATATAACTGGTACCTTCATACTACAGCAGGAGTCAATAGATGAAAATAAAGTTGTTATATATATTCTGCTTACATGAAATGAACTAGCAAATGAATCCAACAAGTGATAATACATGTGCATAGCGAGTACTGGCTGATGGTATCGAGACTTCAATAGTCTCAAAGCTTCATCCAGCTCATCCAATTCACATAATCGAAAGAAGAAAATATCGTAAAGCCATGGCTTAATTTCGATTTGATCTGCTTGCATTTGTTCAAATTTGTCCATAGCCATTTCATACTGACGATCGCGGAGGAGACCAATGACCAAATTATGCCATCCAGTTGGAGATAAACTATACCAACGTTCCTTCATTTCTTCCAATATTTGAGTTCGTAAAAGATAGTCTGGATGAATTGCAAGTACCTATTCGACATAACCCATTAGTGATTTTGCTCCAAGAAGAGGGTTGGAAGTATACATACTTGTAAAACAGTATGATAAAGTCCCGAATCCGCACCAATCCCTAACCCCTTCATCTCTTCCAACAAAGTCCTCACAACCTCTACACTGCCATTTTCAGCATCCGCATTAGCTGCAATCAATGCATCATAATGTATCAATGCAGGTTTTTCCTGCCTGACCTTCACCAAATATTCTACCGCTTCTGCCACTTGTGCATATGCCCCCTCTTCTGTCTTCAATTCTCTTAATCGTTCATGAATCTGATCGTTACTTGATTGTTCCAAATTGATCGGTTTCGGTATATTCAGCTTCGCTTTACTATGCCGCGATCTCGGGGTATATTGTCCATTTAGCACAGGCAGTAAAGTCGTGGTAGTGGCGTGAAAGGTTCGACTTTTTGAACATGTTGGGATCTTTTTATTAATTAAAGGACGATTTAGGATTTTTTGGGGTAGTCGATTAAAGGCATTAGGACGCGCAAAAATGAATGTATCTATTGAAGGACAAAGACATCGCCATAGTCCATCAATTGGAATTTTCGTGGTCGTCATTGAGTTGATCAATAATTTTTTTTTTCACGGTTCGCGGAAACATTTCTAGGCGCGAGCGGAAATGTTCGATAATCACGTGGAAACAGAGGGGAAGCTATGATCCCCGCGATTTGTTGGGCGGAATTCTGAAGACAAGGATAATTTGGATTTGCAAATGTAGGAAGTTCAAAAAGGAAGAATTGGGGGGGGGGAGGGGGGAGAATAGTTATTGTTGTTGTCGTGGGATATAATCTCGGAATGTGTGATGGTTTGAGATTCTGCTGAGAGACATATGTATATGTGCCTCAACGATATCTCACATCCAATATGAAATTATCGTATGTCTGCTATACCTGCCTGCATCATTTCAAGGCAATCTGCCGCATATATCGAGGTCCTTCGATAATCGTATAAAAGAAATGTAGCCGCCCCTCTGCACTTTATGCATGTTATAAGTGCCATTATGAAGATCCTTCGAGTCCGATTTCAACACATTACCATGACCATCAAAGTTTCAAGCTCCTCTCCCTCCTCTCCCTCTTCCTCTTCCACCTCTACCACCACGACCTCTATCGCCCCCTCTATCGCCTCTATTACCTCCGCGACCTCGATAGTTATTTTGTTGTCCTTTTTGTTGATCCTTTACTGAATCGATAATTTCATCTGGCATTCGTAGATATTTGATCTGAAAAATAGATGAGGATATGACTTCTTGCGAATCCCGTCCTTCCTCTCGAGATAAACGTACATTGTTTCCTTTAACATATATTTCTGGTAACCTTGTGAATTTATCGCCGTCCTGAGGGTTTGAGTATCAGCTTCAGCGCATTCCAACCAAACGCCCCAGCTCCAACTCGACAGAATCTCTCATACCGGACTCGTTTGAACCACTTCCTTCAACGTTAAATTCATCCAAGTATCGCATGATACTAAATGCCCGTTCAAAGTCTCGCCATCTTTAAGCTCAACCAGCATTGGGTGACCTTGTGCGGCCGTGAGTAGACCTAAGGGAAGCTATGGGAGAAGAAATTAGTATGGTAGATTGATGCGCGCAAGTGATGCAGCTCGTAGGAAATGTAGTGAACATTTTGAAAAAGTACATACAACCATTTTGAAGATGAATAGATAGATGATATGATGTTGTTTGCTATGCGCTCAGGTTTGGATTACCGTATCGAATTATGATGGATTTCGAGATATTCTACTCGTACTCGTATAAAATAAACCAATGGGGCAAAATAGCAGAATGACAGAATTGGAGGTGCTGTAGATTATATGGCCTTATAGGTAAGGCAATAATAAGGCCATATCACACTTCACTCACTATGGCCATCACTCAAAACATGTTTTCATTACCACCCATCACCATCAAGTCTAAGTATAATATCATATCAAAGTCATAGATATCATTTACCATATCCAGATGCCCTTTCCCACACACAAAAACGTCTTCTGTTTCTTATTTGCTAATTATCCATCTTGAACAACCATGAAATGAAGTTTTACTTACTCCGTTATAACCGCTTTTGGTGCTGACGACGCGTAATATCGTTTTGCTTAACTCCTATAAATCACAACTGCGCAATCATATGAAGAGATTCGTAAGGCAGTGGGGGAATCTGAAAATAGCAAAATCTTATATCATTATTGTTATTGTTATTGTTATTGTTATTAAGGAATTTCTTTCCTTTATAACTTTTAAGCCTTTCTCTTCTCCTTTTTGGTCTTGAGATGTGTTTTTGATCTTTTGGACTGTTGATTGTTGATTGTTGGATTGTATATGTATGTACTGATAGAAGTGGTACAGTATTCCATACAACTAATATTTATTGAATTCGCTTTCTACTACGCTCTATCTTTTGCTTCTCTGCTCTCTGCTCTCTGCTCTCTGGCCCATCATGCGTAGCCTTTTAAAGCCATTTTTACTTGCACCGGCCATCGTGTCGGCCTTTGTTTTACCACCAGGTTCAGATCAAGATGTTGACGTCGAATTCGAAAAGATTCATGTTGATACTACTGGTAAATTTATATCTGGAGAGCTATTCTATACCTATAAAGCTAACTTCTACTACTTCTAGAAGCTTATACTAAGGCATTCATTCGACTCGATATTGGTCATGACTCCTCATCAGCTGACATTTCCCCTCTAGACCTTCGAGTTGATATCCTCCATTCCACTGAAGCATGTGGTTTTGGAAATGTTTTAATCGATGGTCAATCCCTTTCACAAACATTCGATCAAGATACTTTAATCTCATCCGGAAAAGGTTCCATTTTGACATCAACAAACAAAATTGTTGTGGGATCATGGTCGTTCGATTGTATCGTTATCGATGGCAAACCACACGGTCAACTTATGAAGTTTATGATCGATTTTGTAGAGGGAAAGGCAATTGAGAAATCAGGATTCTTGGTTTGGTTCAGACAAACTGAAGAGACGGAAATCATGAATATCGAACCTATTTCATCCAAGGAAGATCAAGTTATCGAGCATCATTCCGAACAAAGTCAATCATGGGATAAGCAACATCATAATGGGAAGGGTCCTGAAGATGAACACAAGCATCATATGGGTAAGGGTCCAGAAGGAGAGCATAAATTTCATATGGGCCACAAGGGATTCAACATTCACCAGGAATTGGCCGAGCTTAGATACATGAAAGCTCAAATGAAAGAGTTGAAGCATCTCATTCATAAAAAGAAACGTCACATCTCTAAACACGCTCAAGAGCATCATAATCTTGATGACAGAATCAGAGATTGTGATAGTATTCGATGCGTCGCTGGGGTCATTAGGGAGAAGGCTCGTAAATTCTATGGAAGAATTGCCGGTGAAAGTTTGGATGAGGAATATTTCCATCATTCACCTGAGTCACAATCAAAGAAGGGCGAAAAGCACGGCAAAGGATTCCACGCCAAGCCAAGTAATCATACTTCTCCACACGAACATCACGGCAAGAACGATCACCCCGGTCCACATTTCCCTCCTCATCGACACCATATTCTTCCAATTTGTCATTACCCTCCTCCTTTTGATTTTCATCCTCATGGTCATCATCATGATGGACCCCATGGACCACCACACGAACCTCACCACGGACCTCCTCCACATGAATTTGGTCCTCACGGATTTGAACATGGAAGACACCATGAAATGCATCCTTTCCATGATGATGAAGAGGAACATGGACCTTGGGAAGGACGTCCTAGAGATCATGATGAACATCATGGACGACCACATGGAGATGAACCTGAAGAATTAGAAAAACCTCATAGAGGTCATGATGGTTCTTCACACAAACAGGAAGACTTTGATGATGAGTTTGGAGGACGTCATGGAAAACATGCTAAGCCACATCATGAACAAGGGCCACCATCATTTGATGGCCCAGATTTTGATCGTGTCAAAGAACATCATCATGGTAAACCTCCACATGAAGGGCCATTCGACGGCCCTGAACATGAAGGACCACATCATCCACACGATGAAGAATTCCACCATGGCCCACCTCATAGCGGTCCCCACCACGAAGACATCGAAGACCAAGAACCCGAATTCGACATCCCACCACCACACAGCTCCCCCTTCCACCTAGGACCGCCAAGCGACCATCCTGATTTCGCAGGTCCACCTCCCCACTCAGTACAACACCCCGGACCTGACCACTTCGACGGTCCTCTCCACATACTTGAAGACGATTCCCATGGTCCTCCTTCCCATGGCCCTCCTCACTTCCCCTTCCACGTTCTCAAATTCGCAATCATTGGTTTCCTCCTCTCTATCCTCATTATAACTCTCCATCGTCGCACTTGCACCCCGAAAGCTCGAGGCGAAGAACGCTGTAGAAGACGCTTCTATCGTCGTGCTAGTTTCAAAAACTGGTGGATGCGCATCCTAGGCCACGAAGAAGATTTCGAAGAAAAAGACAATTTACTCAACGATGAAGACTGCGATAGTGACAGCGACAGTGATACCCAATCCGATATTTCAGTCGGTGAAGATATCACTTCTTTCCGCAACGCAGCGGATCTTGTAGGGGATATGGTCGCTGCGGAGGAAGGTCGTTCATTTTCTTCCTTTCCTTCCCCTTACCCTCCTCCTCATCAGCGAATAGTATCCCAAGACCAACATATGAGTGAAATATTACATTGCGATGGTTATACGCATGGAATGGAAATCGAAGATGAGGAAATATTACCAGCGTATGAAGATAATGATGGAAGTGAGGAGAGCGGGAGTGTTGCGGATGGATTCAGATATACCCCGGGGAGTAACGCGTATAGTCCGAGTTATTCGGCGGGTGGGAGTGTGAGTGATGTTTTGGGGGATAAGGTTTAGGGGGTTTTATGAGATGGATGGGTATGGATGGTGGGTTGGATTGGGTTGGGTTGGGTTGGGTTGGGTCGTGCGGGGGAGAGTGGGGAGTGGATGAAGGAGGGAGGGAGAGGCAAAGACACAGAAATATGAAAGAGAGAGAAGGGGCTCATTTTATATATACCACGCACTATGCAATCGCTATTTATTACAACTGTACTTGTAGACTTCCATATTTCTTTTGTATGATCATATTTTATTCTATTTCATTTTATTTTGTTTTATCCTATCATATCATACATGTCATGTCATGTCATATTATATGATACTACATAGCACAGTATAGAACAGTACAGTATAATATAATACGGCGTAAAATAACACTCTTTAAAGAGCCTCGCATTTTCTTCATTCAGTCCATTCGGTCCATTCAGTACATTCTATTCAATTCTAATCCCATCAATTCCTCTAATTATATTACCCCTGTAAGAAATATATATATTACATTTAAAATATATATATCTCTCTCTCTTAAAACCTACCTATATCTCATCACCCCCATCGTAATTTTATATTTTATATTTTATATCGAGATTTGTAATTTAACAGAAGGTTTCTTTGGGGGTTTATATTTATATAATAGATAATCTACCTACCTTGTTAGGGATATATTTTTCTTTCTATATCCTAAAATCAAATCAAATCATTCTAATTAAAAAATTTCTTTTTTCTTTTCATTTTCATAGAAAGGAGATTGATTCTAAAACTATATATATATATATATACTAACTTATCTAGTATACTTAACTTATATATATAATATTTATTAGTGGGTTGATTAATTAATTCAGATGTTTAAACTTCTACTGTTTATCTATCGTATATGAATATGAACATTCTCTTGGCTGTAGGGTCATAGGGATGGAGATTACTATACTATATTATATGATATAATATAATATATAATAGTATCTAGTATATTTCTAAAGCAAAAAAATATTCTGTTCTGTTCTGTTCTACTCTGTGATTTCTCTTCTGTTCTGCCAAATCTGTATATTGATTTCCATCTTCTCTTTCACCTCAAACAAACAAGATAACCGCTCTAGCAAGCCCTCAATATCCACTGCAAATCCTCTCACACTCTCCCCACATCCTCACCAAACCACCCCTATGAATCAATAGTCCTCTTCACACTCTTCAAATGTCCCAACTTATGATCCTTTGCCGTTTTCATCTGATCCTCCGGCACGCCACCTGGTAAATCCGCGGTTGAAATCGTCGATACCGGTGGTGCATTCGGAATATCATGAATTCCATCCACTCCATCCATTGCAGAAACTTCAGCACTCCCCGAACCCTGATTCTCATTCCCCGCATCTCTATCACCAACAAAGTCAGTAACTCGTCCTCCCGCGTCACCCATTCGAATAATTACACTCACTTCCTCGCGACATAATTCGGAGTCGTCGATGTCGCCGTATCAAGTCCCTTATTAATCTCTTCCATATCCGGTACTGGGACATTTCCCTCCGGTTTCGGTAGATTTGCTATATCTAATTGCAAGTCCTCTTCCCCCGTTGGACTCGAGACTCTCAAGCCCTCTTCCTCTCTCCTCTCTTCTTCTTTTTCTTTTTCTGCCTCATTAATACTACTCGCCTTACTAACCTCTGCACTCGCGGGACTTTCGGTTCTCAGTCCTAAATCTCTATCCCCATTGGTAGGCGAAACTTCATTTTCTCCCTTCCAATCCGCGGCTTGAACTTCGGGGACTGGAGAATTCAAACTAGGTTCTTCGATGACACTTTCTTTTCTACCACCACCGGGTTCTGGATCATAGACTTTCCACACTACGGCGAGTTTATCAAAGGCTCTTGTACCTTTACGAGAAGATCCTTTGATTCCATCCATTTTATCCCATTCGATTTCGAATATACCATTTTCGTTTGGTTTACCATTATTTTCCGGTCCGTTGCCTTCAAAATATGCATTAAACCATACGTGAGCAACGGCTGTGACCATTGTCCAACCCATGGAAGCTTTATTCCTCCGTTCAAAATCAATATTGATATCGCTAGTAGGAAGAATAACTCTCGTAGAAGGTTTGAAAATGACTGCTCCTCCACCAGTTTCCGAATCCGTTTCCGATTCGCTGGTATGGGGTTCTGTAGCTCGTGGTGTTGGTTTGAGATTTTTGGGTTCTTCGATTCGATCTGCACTTTTGGATGTTGCGATTTTATCTTGGTTTCCAAATCCTGCCATGTCGGATAACATATTTTTGATTCCACCACTACCGGGTGTATTTCCTTCTACCACTACTCTTTCTTTCTTTGTGAAGACGTGGAATAGTTTGATTGTTTTCCCTTCATCAACATATCCTTCGACTTGTACTTTGACACCATCTCTCAATCCCCAAACATGTACCTCCATAATCTCAATTTGTCGATCAACGTAATGTTTTCCAGCTTGTGTCCATCGATCCACATAACCAATCCACCTCAATTGACTCGGTATCGAAACTCCTTGTCCAAAACCTGGTCTCATTCTTCTTTCGGTAAATCGTGCAAGTGCCTCAGATGCCTTCCATCCGCACTCCGCAATCAAATAACTGCAAGCCATTGTCCCACTTCTACCCTTCCCAGCCTTACAATGTACAACCACCACTTTCTCCCCTTCTTTCTTTTCATTCTTCCCCTCTCCATCCCCCGCCTCTTCCAACCAATTCCTCATCCCCCCTACAATTCCCGGAACCAATTTAAAAGGCGGCGGATGATGATCTGGCCACGGCCAATGTCTAACTTTCCCTCTCACCTCCTCATCCGGATATCCAGTCCCCTCGGCCCTAAATTCCCATATCATCCATCCTTCTTTCCCATGTTTGTAATCGAGGAATGTAACGAGTTGATCGAGTGGATTGCGATATGCTCGTTGCGGATATGTGCCACTGGGTCCGGACGTCGCGATTATATTAGGGGTTACGTAGCAGAGATCTAGCCCTGCTTCTGGGTGTCGAGAACGTGGACCGGCGACGATTTGACGAAGGAGTGAAGCCATTTTTTTTGGGTGTAGATGGTGATTTTTGCGCGTGCTTTGTGATGGTTTGATTTAAAATAAAGAAAGGGTGAAAGTATAATATTTTGTTACGGAATTCGAATTGTGGAAATCTTATTTTTGTAGAACATTGTTCCTTCCTTGGAACGATAATTGTATTAAATGAATATGATATCAGGCTGGAGTATCGTATTCATCATCTTGTAAATTACTTGAGCCTTGTTTATTATTTGTTTGTGTGTACCTGTAGAATACACAGGTAGGGAGCAGCAAGAGCCACAATGACGTAGTTTGTATGATCATACTTGAACAATCTTGGCAAGAGTGTGGCTGTGTAATCAACTTTCTATCAAACACTGACATATCCATGTTAACAGCAAATCCGTACTTCTACAAATAAATCATGATAAAATATTCTTACATGTTAACTTATGTACGAGTTACTCAATTTGTGAAGTTTCTGGAGGTACAGACAGGTATTGGCCTGGTAGGAATGCGGCTACTTAACACGTCAAGTAGCCGTCCAACTCAACCTCATTCTCCAAGTCTTACTGCATTAGATGTGTATGCTTGATGAAAGGGGGGGCCGATCCAATGGAAGGGGACTTAGATGGCTATAATTACTTCAGGTAATGTATGTTCCAGCAGAGCAAGATGCCAATCACACATTGAACATCCCATCTAAAGAGCATACAATTTCCAGTTATGCAAGTGCTCTGGATAGGGGTATACGTATCAAGCGACTTTCAAAGCCATCTCAATAATGAGGAATTAAGATATTCATCCATCGATTTGCTTGTTCATAGAAGAGAAACGTATGATCGATAGTTTCTTAGATATAGTACGAGAAGCTTTCAATGTAACACATGGAAAAAATGACTTTGATTTCTTATTCTTTCCTATATTTACTTCTGAATCTAAGTACTTCCTTCTCGTGGACCTAGGTCTCTACTATCTCATCTATTGTTTCATATGAGAGGGACCTACTCGAAGCTTTATTGTTTGGCGATTTTCCTCACGCAGTCTCGATATAATAAAGATTATACGACCACCTCTGTCAGATCTGTGACATGTACCATATCTTGCAATGTCCTTTCATCTCTCGATCTGGTTACTACCTTCCCATGGACTCATTGAAGCCTCTCCTGTCCTACGCGTAGATATCCGCGTAGCTTTTTTTGTTTTGCGGTAATCTATCGCATAATAGTAGGACGTCTGAGGAACAAGATCCTGGAGCTGGAGCTTGCTCGTGGACAAAAAACGAGGTACGCCAGTCAAACAGCCATGCAGAAAGTCTAGGGTTTTTTTGTCGAAGCACTTTCCGGACGAGGAGGGGGGAACTTTAGAATATCTTGGATCGGTCAGGTTTAACATTCGGAGTAGCAGTTGAGCGGAGCACAACTTACAACGGGGTTCCGTGACGCATAAAGCACCTCGAGTCCGAACGAGGCTAATCTGATTTCCAGGTTGCAGAGTTGGAGCTTATCTTAGTCACCGGGTGTTATCTGAGAAGAATACTGCTTTCCCGCCTCAATATTCATATCCCCGCCATGTAGTACCACCTTTCCAAGGTTTCTAACTGGTTCCCTATCAGCGGTATGGTCGAGGGTCTGGTCTGGAGTAATATGTTGCATTATGTTGTGCATTATTTTATCCTCTTCATTGGGCATTTCGCGGATTTTGATATAAATGGTTCGTGGAAACAAGAGCAAGCAAGCAACCGCTACTATTCACTCCATGGGATAGATGTACCACCTTTATAGCTCTCCGCATTTTTTCGAGTTCGAGCACAAATGGTGGCATTGGGATCCGATTTCCCTGGGAGCTAGGTGTGTTGAGTTTGAATAATGGGATTGGCTTGTAAAACACATTTCACATTTTCGTCCTCGTTGGAGATACGGCAAAGCCCGGATGACTTGAAGTCTCTAGATTTGAAGGAACTTGGACTTATTCATTCTGATCATCGGTGAAAAATACCCCTGGTGTAATTCTGGCCACGGCTACTTCGGACCAAGAACTAGGTGCTGGGTTGTCGGAAATAGGAAATCTTAATACTAAGAGCAGTGGTTTTTGACTCTCTGGTGGATTATGAGCTATTGAAGTGAGCGTCCCGGCGCCTTGAATTTCTCGGTGATGCTGGTTATAATATACCTACTCGACAGTATCTGCATTTACATGGATAGTGAGATGGCAGGTGAAGTCTAGAGGAAAATATGCACATTGAAGATAGAATTGAAGAGCAGCAACCACTTTCACACCTGAACATCTTTTGAGAAGAAGATAATAGGCTCTGATAACGCGGTTGAAGTTACCAGGCCGTCTAAATTGTCCCATCACTTGAAAACCAGCTTCCAACTCTGCAACTGCGGATGATTAGGTCAGATTCTCAATCACTATGTATCAAAATACAATTATCCATAGTAGATCTTTCAATCGAGATGTTGGTCTTGAGCTGAGCAGTAGCAATCGCTTCTCGTGATTATTGCGAAGAGTCTCAATCACCCTCCATAGATGATTTAGATTCGCAAGTCGAATCTGCTCGCTTGGAATTACGATTTCGATTCAAGTCCTCAGTATCGGAATTGTAAGTGCGAACAGGGATTTCAAGCTTGTTGTTGTTTTCAAAAGAGAAGGTAAAGGGTTCGATGGCATCCATGTTTGAGATTGTATGTAGGCTTTTCTTTGGAAAGTAGGGGTGGTTGAGGGTCTTTGCTGTGATAAATCGCATGTTTAGTAGATCGCTAGAGGGGCTCATAAGTATCCCCTTGATATTTCAAAGAGGCAGAAGCAATACAATCAAAATCACTCTTAACGCGATCTTTTACTAGTTGTGATTGAGATAAAGGGGGCTTGTTGAGAGTGAGAGTGGTCTCTCCAGGTAGAGATGTATGACTTGATGGAGTAACAGATCGAGAAGCAAAATCATTACTACGGTTTGTTTTGTTTCTTAATCTCTATGAAGGATCAAAAGGGATTGGAAAGACATGATTAATCCTACTGGCTCTCGGAACGAGAATTATTTCTAGGGTGAGAAATGTTGGGAAATATTGATTTTTTTTGGCCCAGATTTCAGAGCAAAAGACTACAAATTGTCGAACAAATGAAAACGAAGAGGGTGGCGTGTCTCTCTAAACATTGTTGTTAAATATTTGAAAGAGGAGAAGAAGAGACAGATAAAGATTTGTCGTGGATTTTCTTGCCATCTGGTAAAGTGGTTCGAAGATCATAGTAAAAAGGTGAATTGGTTAAACCAATTTGGTTTTGGCTAGTTGGTTGATTCAAAGCAGTATTTGAAGAGAGAAAAAATAGATAAAAGCACTTTACGGCTCACTAATGGGTTTGAAGATCTCCATACTTTTAGAAGTCAATCCTCATTTCTCAGAGGTGTGTTCTACGCTTATGCAGGGACGGTTAGAATAAGAATGGTAACGGTGGTAGACTTGTGTATACAAGTGTCGAGTATAGATTCGATTTACTTATTTTCAAGTATCAAATCGATGCATAGATATCCTATGCTCCTGAATTATATATCTAGCTAGCCACTATTTCTCCAACGAGAAAAACACCAGCAACTTATTCCTCTAACTACCAAACACACTCCTCTCTTTCTATATAATGAAATAACACAACCAAAAATCACAAGCTCTATCCCAGAGTTCTCCGCGATACTCAGCCATAGAGAACCAATAATCCAAGGGAATCTTGTTTCCCAAATCTCACCTGCCAGTAATATCTATGGTCGGAGAATCTCGAATCATCATTGCAAGCAATATCTCACTAATCCAAAATGAAAATCACACCAAGACCTCCTAACATATATTGTTGATTGTGACTCGGGAAACTTTTGGCTGGATGGACCTGATCTAATCATGAGTTTGAGTGATTCGGTTAGTGGGTATACTGAATTTTGCTCTGAGTTATGATGGTAGTGGTCTGATGAATATTTCTATTATATACTATGCTGTATCTTCTTTTAATGGGAAAATTCAGATATTTTTTGCTATGTACCTTGAATCTCTTTGATATATACAGTGGAGTGAAGCTGTTACTGACAAGAGGAGGCTCTAATATGAATTTCCCCTTGTTGTCGTTCGTCCAGCTAGTCCTATTTCATTATTCCCCGTTTGTTTTTCTATACTTTACTTTGATGATATCGGGAATATATCCCAAGGAGTTGAAATACAAGGTAGAGTGATGCGGAATATTGATGCAAATCCTATATACATCCAACCGAGAGGAAAATTCTTGTTGACATTGATCGTAACTACCTTCTCTAGACTGCGGTTCGTCAGACTTCTCAGCCTCTCGCGAATTTTTATTTGTAGAAAGCTGTCCACTCCATTCGCCGGTACCCACAAGAAAGAACTCTGTGACTCTGTAGTTTAAAACTTCTTTTAAGATAAAGCCTTGAGTGTGTATGGTTGAGAGATCAGATGAAAAAACAGCCTGCTATCGTCCAGTAAGAAAATCACCTCTCATCAGCGAGGAACATATGAAGGTAAATGGGAAATTGGCTCAAGAACAGAAGCAAAATAGACTTCACCGGAAGTGGGTTTGAAAATAAATTTCATTGATATATTTAAACAATCAAGTAGATCCATAGAATCCCTGATACTTTGAAAAACTTCAAATACCAATCATACTACTATCATCAGTGTGCACGAAACTGCTAAAAATGAACTTGACAATGTCTCTTGAATTATTGATTGAAAAGCTGTAACATTTGGTATAATGATCTATCATAGATGGAAGAATGAAATGATAGATTTTGAAATCTATCAATTGGAGATTGATGTATAAGAAATTGGAAGTTAGAAAGTCTACTGTCATTCCATGCATCTACTGGTGGGTGTTGCTCTTCTCTCATGCAACTTGCACCGACATTGACATTCTACCTCCTGAACCAGAATGAGGTGCTCAAGTTCTTCCTTCGTAACAGTCATCTATGTAATTTCACTTGAAAGTACATCCATAATTTGTTGTATTTCCAGTAAATCCCAAAGTTGCATGTATATACACAAGACAACTTCACACAAGAACCTCAAATCCCAAATTCCGCCCCAAAAGTTTAGACAATACCCATCCATACCTACACTTCTTTTCATCGTTCAACATCTATTGAAAACATGCCAGTACACCCATCTCCATTCCCCCTCTTCTCACAAAGTACTACTCGTACTTCCCACCATGTTCGATCGATCGACAAGAAAAGCCAAGCCCATCAACCTATCATCTCTTCCCATTACGGTGTATATCTCTCTCCCAAACTCTATCACAAACCCGAGTCAAAGCACCATCACCATATGGATTTCCATCCAGAACCCTCGGAATATCCCGTTATTATTATTAAGTGTTGGCATGTACACTGCCTCCTGCACCCCAACAATGACAATGCAACCCACACATTCTTCCTCTCTTGCTACGTGCTATTTGCATCATATTATTTACGTCCAAAGGCAAAATCCAGCAGAGTGGCGATACGATACATACATACATCATACATCATACATAGCGGAGCACAGCACACGAACGGAGTATTCCGAGCCATAGCACACAACGAACCCTAAAACCCAAGCACCCAAGCCAAGCACCCAACTATGTATATCTGTACGCAAATGATATGTAACTAACAATTTGCCATCTCGGAGAGCCCAAAAACTAAACTAAACAAAAAAAAGCTCAAGAAACTAGAAAATTTCGACTAAAATCTCCCCCTTCTCAAATTATATGCTCTATGCAAGTGGATCTCCCAACATGACAGGAACCACCGCTGTGTCGACTCACAAGGCTTGGGAATTCTAAAAACGCCTAGGCCTTTTTATGTGGATTTATATGTACTAGTGAGGTAAGATGTTGTACTTATTATACTATACGAGGGCTTGTCTTTGATGAATTCCGGGCCTTGTTTATTCGTAGGTTTCCTTATTAAAATAAGTACAAACTCACCTATTTCGAAATTCAATATTAATTCTGAACTCGCAACTATAGTAAAATACAATATAATATAATATATTACAATACAATACAATATAAATAGAACATATATACAATATAATATATATATATACAGTACATTACTACTCACACAAGTAGTGCTAGTGCTAGTGCTATCTATATAAATTAAACTTCCCTTAATCAATCCGGGGTTATATTAATTATGATTCCCCCCCTCCCCCTTTCCCCCTCCCCTTTCCCCCCTCCCCTGTAAAAACACAATTCCAACCCAGCAAGGAATCGAGCTCGGCGATTAAAACCATCACATCATGCTTGCGGAGATGAGTGATGTGAGTGGATAGATAGATATAGACAGATTAACGACGATCATAAACTCAATTTTACTTTCGTCGATCATGCATGGGTTGGGATGGTTGGGATGCATACGGGTTGGTACGGGTTTACGAATGAATGAATGAATGAAGTGGGGGGTTTTCTTGGATGCATTTGGGATTGGGGTTTTGGGTTTTGTGTGATTCTCAGGAGATGGGAATGTGATGGGATTTTGAGTTTGATGTCTAATGGGGCAGGATGGGCGGTATGATGTAAGGAGAATTAATGGGTAAAATCAAGATCAAGATCAAAATCAAAATCAAAATCAAAATCAAAAGGGAAATATGTCAAGATTTAGAAATAATTAAGTATAAGTTGTTACATATCAAAGAAGGGGTAATCATCGTAGTCGAAAAACAATATTGACAAAAGATATCTAACCATGTGCAAATGAATGCTTCCATCTACCCACCCCCGAGAAAACAAGTCCACATATATCCAATTCCAAACGCCCAGCTAATTGAACTAAATACATCCCAAAGAACCCCTGTTTACTCATCTCCACCCCGTCCCATCTCATCACATCCCATTTCAATCTCAATCTCACAAAGACATATTATCGTGCAAAATAGTAATCGCCTCGTTCCACCCCCTGCTAGCCGCCATATCACTGACCGTCCTGCCCATCTCATCCGTTGTCTCCAAATTAACTCCCGCTTTGCTCGCGACCAATTTCAGAATCTCCGCATCCCCATTCTCAATCGCCTGCATGATGGCATTCCAGCCTCGGTAAATTTTATTCGGATCCGCGCCATGATCCAAGAGCATCTCAATCATTTCCGTATCGCCTCGCTCGTAACGACGAAGGGCTTTGACGATGGGTAAGTGCTCGCCGAGCGCATTGATATCCGCACCCGCTTCATCGAGAAGGTATTTGACGATATCCTTGCGGTCTTCGCGGATGGCGGTGGTGAGCGGGGAGAAGACTCCGCCGTTTTTGTCCTCAACTGATACGCCAGCGGCAAGAAGTAGTTTGACGGATTGGAGTTGGTTGGCATGGACCGCCATTTCGAGGACGCCTTTGTAGGCACGAGGTTCTGGCATGACGGATAAGATGCGTTTGAGAATTTGGGGACTGCGAACGGCCATGCAAAGAGGCCAGTCTTGACCGCGAACATTAACATCTGCTCCACGTAGTAAAAGGAGATCGATCATCTCGAGACGTTCTTCACGAATGGCGGTGGTGAGCGGTGTCATTCCTTTGGCGGATTTGTCGTTGGGGTTTACACCTTGGTCGAGAAGCCAATTAAGTGCTTCCATGTTATTGCAACTTACTGCCATCTCGACAATTCCTTTAGGGTTGTGAATATCTGCTCCGGCACTGACCAAGGCCGGGAGAAAATGGATTCGGTTATGAGTAACACATTTCCAGGCTGGATATTCACTTGCCATGAAGTTAGGATCGGCTTTATTGCTGAGGAGGAGCTGGAAAATTTCAGGTCGGTCGTCTCGGATTGAGGTACATAATGGTGTGTACACGCCATCTTTTCTGGTATTGGGATCAACGCCATGTTTGAGGAGAGTACGAACTGATTCGATATTGTTGATGCTAGTCGCCAGTTCCATGATACCTGGACATTTCTTGGGATCCGCACCGTGCGTAAGGAGATATTGGAGACAAGCCGTATGGTATGTTGCAGGCCAGAGCATGTGTTTTGGTCCGGGGAGATTAGGATCCGCTCCATTCTCTAATAAGACGGAGACGATGTCTGCTCTTCCACATGTAATAGCTTCGAATAAGGCTGTCTTGCCTTCTCTACTTTTAGCATTGGGATTTGCGCCATAATTGATTAGTAATTCGAAGAATTTTCTAGATGACTTCTTGCTGATAGCAGCGATGAGTAGTGTATTTCCATTCGAGGTGGAGAGATTGGCGTCACCATTGTAAATCAAGAAAAGATGTGAGAAGCCCACCATGTTTTGCATAACTGATAGAGCAAGAGGTGATTCCATATCGACACCAGAGATTTGATTAGGATCAGCTCCATACTTGAGGAGTGTGGTAGCTCCAGCCAGGAAAGATTGATCGACAGATGCTCTCAACGGTGTAATTCCATCTCTATCATGCTCGTTCGGATTGGCGCCAAAAGTGAGCAACAATCGTACACTTTCTGCATCATGAACAAAAATTGCCTCTTTGAGTGCATTGACTTCTGACCCTGTGTTCGCTGGTACACCACCATCCAGTAACTTCTCCACGGCTTTGTGGTTTTTGTCACGAATGGCGGAAATCAAAGCAGCTTTCATAGGTCCAGTATTTGAGCCCGCACTACCTCGAGGACTCCAACGCGGCATGTTATCAGGATCGGCCTTCAATCGAATTGCCTGGCTAGCGTTGATTGGCATTCCATCGACATCCTTAATGAGACTGCCGGATTCAATGGTCTCGGTATTCGATCGGGCATCATCAAGATGATGGTTCATATGATGATGTTCAAATGAATTGATTAAGTCTGTATAAGATCTCTCAGCGGAATCGTGCGAAGAAGCGACAGTTTGTGGACTCATGGGAGGGCCGGCACTATTAATGCTATGATGTTGGAGATTTGAGCCCAGCAACGAGGAGTCTCTAGCCGGTGGTCTATCTCCATAGGATTCCGGATGCTGACTAGAAGATGTTCTACCAGGCCATCCGGAATTTGGTACTGGAGGGAGAGGAGAATGTTGAACTGGCATTTGTGGCGCTGGGACACTGTAATGGCTACCCGCGTCGCTGTTTCCTAGCCCAGCAGGCGACGGCATGATTGGCGTAGAGCTGTTTGATGATTTGGTGGGTTTGCGTCCGGCTTTTTCGTCCATTCGATTCAGCGCTGCAGCTAAACCAAGGTACCCAATACCCAGCTCCTTCTCAATCTTCTCACTTCCCAAACTCCATTGGAAAACCAATGCGCTCATCCTCAAGTCATCCCTTGTTTTACCCAATGTGACAGCAATTTTTTTGATCTCATGAGGAGTATTACTGAAGATTTTCCCCCAACCTCGCTTGAAGCTTCCCATATTTTCATGTTGGAGAAATTTAGCAAGCAATTGATAGAACACCTGAAAGTTTGCTTGGGTGGCTCGAAATTTGTGATCGAGCTCGGTGATCATTTCAATAGGAAAGTTTTGTACATGTTGATTGCATTCCTCGAGTCCAGCTTCGATTGAAAAAAGGATATGGCAAGTGTCGAGGAAGTCATGGGCGAGGACTTCAAAACCTTGAGGTAGCTCTTTCGCCGTTGTGAGGTATTCCAAAACTCTAACCGAGATGCGATCGCTGAGAGCCGTTGTCTTCAGGCAGAGCTGCATACATTGTGATTGAGCTTTAGAGAATTTTCCATGATTTGACGTTGGTGGTGCCATGATTTGTTTTTGCCGCGGGGGTGGCGCAAGATTTCTAGGAACTGTTCTTTCGGGAAGTGTTCTTTCTGCCAGTGTTCTTTCTGGAAAGATGCTATAGGTGTGTTGATTGGGACTTGGACTAATGGGAGATGGTGGTAAGCCCAGTTCTCCTTTGGACAAAAGCTGAAAAGAGTCCTTGGAGCTCAATGAGAGAGCTTCAGAAAATGAGTATTCAGCGGTCTCGGCTCTTTGCCTGGGCACTGCAGCGCCCTGTGTGCTCATACTGATTTAGGAGGATTGGAAAAGAAGTAAAAATAACCAATCTGTTTTCAGAGAAAAAGCAATAGAAGGTGGAGAACGGGAGATTATATGATTGCCTTGTCACATACTTGCAGTCCCCAGACAATTGGGATTTTCGTCCTCAGACCTCTTCATCTTCACAACACGGCCGGTATTTGAATTGATATTAAATTCGATTCGCCAATGATTGACGAGCTGGTGCCTTTTCCAGATATCGCCATCAAAATCAAATCCTTTATCTCTCAATTACCAACAGCCGCAAACTCTAATATAAATCCAAGCCATTTTGAGAAAAAATCAAATAGCAGTGATGGGCTCGCCGATGGTTGAATTCGTATTGTCATGGGCTTATCTTTACTGAGATATTGCTTACGAGAGCGTGTCTTTAATGAATGCCGGGCAATATAACCGAACTCACCAAAATTACTATAAGAATTTTAATTTATTATATAACTTTACAATTTTAATGAACTAATAAAATATACAGAATATATATAATTTTGGATATAAAAACTATTACTTTTTGAAAGATTTTTAAAAATATCATTTTTGGATTGAATTAATATTGAATTTCGAAATAGGTGAGTTTGTGCTTATTTTGGTGAAGAAACCTGTGAATACACGGACCCGGTATTCATCAAAGACACTGCCCTTGTAGTGTAATCTTAGATCCGGGTTTGGACTAAAGTCTAGTCCACTACAGGTAGGGTGGGGTTTATCGCACGAGCTGAAGTGGGTGAAGTGGGATATCAGCGAAAGGATATAGCCAAAATACAAGGAAGGGCATAGGAAAAAGACTTCTGAAAAGTTCAGGGTCCGGCCTTTACTGAAAGGGCCGCCCGTATTGGGGAACGGTTTGGCTGGTTCGTTTTCAAGTCATCGAGATTCATTAACAATTGGTTGGGGCCTCAATAATGTGATTCGTAATTTCAAAAATCATGGTACCTATACACCGTCCCGCCACCGCTTCATTTTAATTGTGATGGGAGCTACAGTTGTCCGGTAAAATGCAAATAATAATCTCCTTCGAATTCTCGGATCCAGTCATCAAGTCCCTCAAATATCGGCTCAACGCAGAACAGGTATCGAGCATCAAATTTCCTTAGTCCAATTAGCCAATGCCCGATCTAATCATGTGTACAGTACTATGAATTAAGTTTAAACAAATTGGTTTTCAGAAAAAACTCAACTATTTCAACTCATTATGATAGATCAATTATTTATTAAATTATACTTAAAACCCTATGAATATATTTATTGAAAGCTAAATTATAATATGTGATTTTTTTCGTAATGGAACAATTTATAATATCAGATTTATAAATGAAAGTCTAAAAATTGATGATTTCGAGACCTTGATTTTAATCAATCATTTATTAACAATTATATAATCAATTGTAATAAGATTTTTACTTATAAAAATTTATTAATCAAAGTTCTATATACTTGAATTTCAGATTTATTGATTGATATAATCTTATTTTATAAAGGATCAAAGTTGAAAAATATTCTGAGATCAAATTTCACACCAAAATTAAGCGATTTTTGTGATTTTTATGATTTTTATTTTCTAAATCATTCTTAAAGCAGAAATTATTCTGGTCATTTTTAATTAAAGTTAATATGATTAGTAATCGTAGTTATAAATTTCAATATATAATATCAATTAGTTAGCTTTTTATTAACTCTCAAACAAGTGGAAGTCAATAACGAGAGTGATGAGATAGGTGTTACGGGAGCTGCCTCTAGGTCACATGGAAATATCTAGAGATCTCTCGAGGTGGTTTAGACTAAACTTCAAATAGAAATTCGATAAGATTATAACTAGTTGTAATTCTTATAACTATAATATAAAACTAATAATTATTCTTAAGCACAAAACTTTATATTATAATAAAACTTATTCTTTTATATAAATCTTTCTGCTCTATAGAACCTATAGTCCTGTATTATCTAGATCCTTTAAATCCTATGGATCTAGATATTAATTCCTCGATCCCCTAGATCCCTAAGGTCTATCATATGATCCTTTAATTATGTAACACAATATATTGGATGCTGTTATAATACTATCCCTTTTTTAACTTAGTGTTTATCCCAAGTGTTTATATAGTTAGTGGGTTTCTTTAATATATCTAGCCTAGATACTAACCTTTTATTTTTTTATTATGCTATCTATAAGATTAAAGAAATATAAGGAACATTTTGAATTTATTTTACTAATTGAGTTCTAAAATAATATTATACTATCTTATATTTATTACAAAATATATTCTTGTATATATATTATTTTTAAAAAAAACTTTTCTTATTGTAATAAATATATTCATAGGGGTACAAAATATAATATTTCTAGTCCTTCCACAACCAATCTTTATAGTTTAATATGTAAGCAAAAAAGGTTGGATAAAAAAAAAGAAAAGGTTATTTCTCTTATAATAATTACAGCCTTTCGTCTTATATATTTGTAGAAATAGTATAAATTTCTTTAAACTCGAGGTAGTGAGTTAATTTGTTATAGTTTGAAAATTATGGATGAATTAGAGGAAGTAGAAGAATAAGAAAGATTAGAAGTTAAGTATATTGAAAAAATATAGAAACAAGTATTTGTTCCAAATACTGATTTTAATAATGATTCTTTTACTTTCGATTCCTCTTTTTTAAATCCTTTGTTTTTGGCTTTAATAGATTCTTTTTCTTTCTAGGCAAATCCAGGTATTACTGGTGAAATACCTTCAATTTCTTAGGGTAGTTGAGGTTTGTTTTTGGTTTCTATAAGTTTTTGATATATAGATAATCTAATTATTTAATCAAATATTTAATTATACCTCTAACATATTTATAATCTAATATTATTTCGACATCATATATAGTGTTTGGGTTAATTAATTTGATTTTTGTAAATGGTACATTCAACACTCCTAATAATACTAGTTCGAGTAAGGATATATAGAATATTAGATGGATATTTATTATATCTAGTAGTTTTAATTGAAAATTGATGGTTTCTATTATCTTATTAATCCTAAATAATCCTAGTTTTCTATAGTCGAGTTTATTACTTGATCTCTTGATTTTAATGTTTCATTGTAGTAAATAAACTTTATTCCCCTCTTTAAGTGTAGATTCTATATTATATTTTGTATTATAGTACACTACTATTCTAAAAGATATAAATCTTAGATTAAAAACTAATTGCTTTTGGAGATCTTTCAATTATTCGACTTGTATTATTATTGATTTGGTATTAATTTCTTGTGGTATCAGGATTTTATAAGCTTGGGGATTAAATCTAAAATTAGCTCGTACTAGGGTGATTTTCGTGGTTTCCGTTTCCGATATATTATATGTGAATTGTGCTATAGGTAATAGTGTTACGACGGGTCGTCACATGACCCAAGGAAGCAAATATCACCTGACCAAAGGT